>JAJPUD010029475.1:0-13870 GCA_023553655.1 Myrmecobius fasciatus
CTGCACCACCTAGCTGTCCCAAGTTAACACTTTTTTCACTGATTATTTAAGTGTAATAACTTGAAAATGACTTCTTATTGTCATTATCATTTCCTATTTGACTAGGGGAAGCAGTGTGGTACAGTGAAAAGAGAAAAGGGAAGAGAATAAGCACTTAACAATCCATCCACATTTATTACATGCCTGTTTTATGCTAGGTACAATAAAGAGTTGGAGGTACAAAAAAAAAGAAAAAAAATAGTCTTTGCCCTCAAAGAGCTTACAATATGCAAACAAATATATAAAAGCAAGCTATATACAATGTAATTAGGAAATTAGGCACTAGGATTAAAATAAAAGGGGTTAGGGAAGGCTTCCTGTACAATTTGGGATTTTAGTTGGAATTTAAAAGAAATCAGGAAGGTCAGTAGTTAGAGTATCTGCATATAATCCCTAGTTTGTGTCAGGCATTGATTCTGAGTGGGAAGATAGGGATATAAATTCTATCTCTTATGTTCACCACCTTTGTGTTCTTGTCAGATCATACACTGGGCCTCAGTTTCTCAGTTAGAAAAGATAACCTTTCAGAGGTCACTTCTTGCTCTAAATCTATGATCCTATGTATAATAAAGAGTCTAATTTATCTTTCTAATCTAATATGAATTGTTAAGTGCTTATTCTCTTCCCTTTTCTCTTTTCACTGTACTACACTGCTTCCCCTAGTCAAATAGGAAATGGTAATGACAATGAGAAGTCATTTTCAAGTTTGGTTATGTAATAATATTTTATTTTATCAAATCCATGCAAAGATAATTTTTAACATTCACTTTTCAAAACCTTGTGTTCCAAATTTTTCTCTCTCCCTTTTCCCTCCCTGAGACAGCAAGCAATTTGATATAGGTTAAACATATGCAATTTTTCTAAACATATGGGGAAAAGTATCCTTTTTACTTTTTCAGAATATTTTCCATCCATAAAGGGAAGATCGTTGAAATCTATGTAAGGAATTTTTAAAAGACTTTTTTAAAAATGCTGTCATACTTTAAAAAGATTTTGAAAATATTACATGAATATGCTTATTTCCATGAAAAAATTATTAATCATAATTAATTGTGATTGCCCATTATAATTAATTATTTGGTGAGGAAGATAGATGGCATAGTAGATAGGGCATGGGATTTGGGGTCAGGAAAATCAGATATTGACCATCTCTAGGGCTCTGAGCAAGTCCTCATCTGTAAAATGGAGACAATCTTTAATACTTACTGCTCTGTTTTGTTTGAGAATCAAATAAACTAACACATATAAAAGCACTTTACAAATTTTAAAGTGCTATAAGCAGGTGAGCTATTATTATATAGTTAAATGAAATTATCCCTGCCAGCAAAACTACAACAAAACTGGATTTTGCAATAAAAATAACTTGATTTTGACCAGTTTAGTGGCAATAGTAGTGACAGTTTTCCACATACCATGTACCCTTGTAAATTTGGGATAGGTTTAATAGCTATGCCTTGGGCTCATAATTGAGGCTGGGAGTCAGTTTCTACCACATTGTGTTGATTGCAATTCAACCCAAATCACAAACATCCAGTTGAATTCAACCCAATCCATCTAATGCAAGGAACTATGCCATATTTTAGAGACACAAAGATAAAATGAAAAATATGCCCTGCTTTCAAGGAGCATGAATTCTTTTAGAAGTGAAGAAAGGGTAACTATAATGCATAAACAGATAAGTATATACAGTCTATCCTCAACTTTTTCCAGGGCAACATTCCCTGGAAATGGTTCCTGTGACACTAAAAATGCACTTTTCTGTATATACATCTATATAACAAAATATTAATTTTTATAATATATACTTTTCCTAATATAATTATCATGCAATAACCCATAAATGCAGGGGAGAGGAGAGGTAAAGCAAGATGGGACAGGGAGGGACAGGTAATGTCAGAAGAACTCCAAAGTGAAAAAGGCAACTTTCCATCTCTAATCTTTCTGCTCAGTATATGAATTCAGTTGTTCCCCTGAAAAGCACATGCCTCAGGATGAGTCTGCAACCCTGGTCAGAACTCAGAGTTCTCAACCAGCATAACACCATGGGGCAGGTTGCCTTGTTCTGTTCTGCTTTGTAAGCCAAGGGGAGATAAGGGATGCTTCTTTGGGGAGCCCCAGAAAGAGGGAAGGGTGGGGGGATGTGACCACTATTTCATTTATCCACAAATGTAGCCACTTTTTCATTTTTTCAATTCTTTTGCAATGCACTTAAAATATAACTTTAGAACTTTCCAGAATGGATTCACAAACACTTTTATGAATACTTTCTTCCTTTTTGTGGATATAAACTTGCATGTGGCACTTCTTTCCACCCCCCCCTTTACTGTGTATTCCCACAAATGTGCATGGTTGCCAAAACAAAAGTGAAAATGATGTCACTAAGTCATGAAAGTTAAATGAGAGAATATTGAGTATTGACTGTACATTATAATATGTACAGATCAATTGAGGGACAAGGACAAGGCTTCCCAAAGGAAGTAACAAATGAGATAAACTTTAAAAGAAACTTAGATTTCTAAGAGGAGAAGGTAGGAAGGAGTTCATCCTGGGCTTACTAGTAAGCCATACTACCAGCATGGTACAAGATCCAATCCAGTCCAACAAACATTTATTAAGGACTTACTATGTGCCAGGTACTGTGCAGATCCTTGGAGAGACAATTAATGAACAGAAAAACAGCCCTACCTTCAAGGACCTTATAATCTAATAGGGGAAGACACCACACTAAAGGAAGCAGCAAAGGGGGAGGACATCCGGAGTTCCCAGTACAAGGGCATCTTGTTCAGTGGAATTGGAAGAGCAGTAGATACAGAATGGACCGAGTCCAAACAGTCCAGGTTTTACCTTCTATAAAAGATGGCATAAGGCGGAATTTGATACTTTCCCCCCTTTATCCTTCTAATCAAAGTGGAAGGGTGAAACTGAGGAAGGGGTCAATCAAAACTTGAGCTTGCAGCCTCGTGATGAAATTAGAGTTAATGAGCTTAATTTGGGAGTGACATTTTATTCTGTGGAGTTGAAACCAGGAAGAGGAGCAGATGAAGAATAAAATGAGAAAGATACCATATTTGAAAAGAAGTAGGCCAATTTGGATAGAATGTAAAAAATCTGAAGAGAAGTTATATGCAATAAGCCTGGAAAGGAAGGTGTCCCAGATTATGAAGAATTCTAAATGGCAAGCTAAGGAATTGGTATTTTATCTTTGATATAGTAGGAAATCACTGAAGGTTCATAAAATGGGGAAATGGGTTGTCATCAAATTCAATACAAATCAGTCCAACAAAGCATACCCCATTCTACTTACTTTTGAGCCATTGGTCAATGCTTTTCTCTTGACTGGAGTTCTCTTCCTCATCTTTTCCACCTAGCCAAATCTTATACATCGCCACATCTTTTGGGGCCAGTCTGACAACTCATCTTTTCCATGAAGCCAGCCTTCATGGTGTTTTTTTCTTCTCCTATAGTTCCAAAAACTTGTGTTCTATTATTCTATTATTCACTCATATAGTTCCTTGCCTTATCAGTCTTCTAATATGTATCTATCTTATTTTCTTAGGCAGGGACTGTTTCTTTTATTCTTTCGTAATAAGTATATACATTATAATATGAGGAAGGTGAACTGAGGGATCAGAAAAAGGCTTCTCAGAGCAGGGATTATTTTTATGTAAGTTGAATCCTAAGAGAAACTAACCTCCTAATAGGAGAGATTTAGCAGGAGTTCATTCTGGGCACGGGGGACGACAACATGGTGGTACTTTCTATCCTTGTTGCTTTGAGCAATGTTAGTTTTGTGATATGAGCATAGTAAATACTTTGACTCATAGATGTCAAATATCTTGGTCTCACCAGACAAAGAAACGATCAAGGTAAGAGAAAGTTACTTTCCCAAGATCAAAGCTCATAAAATCTTAAACCTGGAATGTTGCCTAGTTGAATCCCATGGGTCACACAAAAACGTGAGTGATCAACTCACCTGAAAATCTGAGTTATAATCTCAATTACCCCATTCACTTTGTGAACTACAGGGTTTAACATTCAAATGAGATATTGGATATAAAGTACTTTGCAATCTTAGAGCACTATATAAATGTCCCTTGTTATTGTTAGTATTAGCCTTCAGTAGAGCTCTCCAGACTAGTGATGACTTCATTCCCTGAGCCTTCTGCTGTATTCCTGCTGAACTCAAGCAGTGTTTATATAGCAATACAGGAGTGTGCTTGTAAATGTTTAACCACCTGGAGGAGGGGCAGTTATT
Source organism: Myrmecobius fasciatus (assembly GCA_023553655.1). Classification (NCBI taxonomy): domain Eukaryota; kingdom Metazoa; phylum Chordata; class Mammalia; order Dasyuromorphia; family Myrmecobiidae; genus Myrmecobius; species Myrmecobius fasciatus. The sequence goes on from JAJPUD010029475.1 coordinate 4,295, forward strand.
CCACATTATTAACACTTTTTAAAGTTTAGGCAATTAACAAAACAATAAATGATGTAATGTAGTGATGACTGATTTGTAGTGATTGCTGATTTCTGAGATATAAATACTCACACTGAAATTTAATAATGGGCTCTCATGAACTGGTCCAAGCTGGCTCAGGCATTTACAAGTTCCCTCCTATCAAATTAAATATAACTAAAGCATTTCTGATAAATTTATCACTCTGATATTTGTTGACAATGTTAATTTTACCAAAATGTTTTTAATATTGCTGACAGTGAAGATGAAAATAATAGCATGTTCTTCCTACTTTTTTCCCTTGGAGCACTCTAGCCAATACTTTGTTTTCCTCATATCTGCTTATGTTATTTATACTTATATATATGTATATATATACTTATATGTTTATTTATTCTTAAATATACTGTTTATAGTATGAGGCAGGCAGATGGCACAATGGATAGACTGCTGAACATGAGTTAGAAAAACTTGTCTTAATCCAGCCTCATATACTTGCCAGCTGTATGATTCTGGGAAAGTCACTTATTCTCACTCAACCTCTTTTTCCTATTCTGTAAAATGGGAATAAAAATAACATCTACTTCCCAGACTTGTTATGAAAATAAAATTAGATGATATTTTTCAAACACTTTGCTAACCTTAAAGTGATATGCAAGTACTTACTATTAATATTGTTATTGTTGTCATTGTTGTAAACTCTATCCCCAGCAGGAACCATTTCTATCCAACTCTGGGTTTGATTTAATTGTCCCATGCTACACTGGTACTGTATATAAATTTAATAAGAATAAAAAATGTATTGTATGTTAAAACTCTTTTCTCTGACAGAAGAGAACTATGCTCCAGATTCAGAAAGAGTATGCCTTTCAAATGACACATCTGGCCTAATAGTAGATGTGAAATTTATTTTAGAATCATTACCTACACTAGCCTACATCACCATGTAGCTTTTACCCACTTTAAAGAGTACTCTCCTTCACTTGTCCCTATGGATAATAAGAAGTAGTTAATTCAGTCTTATGATTTTTCAGCCATGCCTCAGGTAAACAAGTGGGAAAAGCCCTCTGGAATAACAGTATCCTTTAAAGGCCTTTTTCTTTCATTAGAAAATCGAGGCAGATTTACTTTCATTTGGATATTTTTAGGGTATGACAATTCCTTTGAAAACTGATAGGTCTTTGAGAAAATATCTACAAAATAAATATGACTCCAGTGATTCTAATTTTATAACATAACAATAATAAGACTTGACTTTATTCAATTGTGTTCCAAAAATATAATAAAAATAGTCTTATGATAAGTTGAATATTTATATTTGATGAGGGAACCACTTATACACTTAAACATTTTGATGTCTCTGTGACCCCATTAATGTGAGTACTCTTTCCAGCACTGTCCATCACAAACCATTTCATGGTCTAGTGTAAATCTTTCACAGGAATTCTCTCTGATCTAAAAGTATTCCTTTAGGTCCCTTGGCTTTACCATTGAAGTATTCAGACTATCTATAATATATCACTCATTTTATATGACTGCCCCATCTACTGTACCACCTCCTGTATTTCTTTGATAGCATCTTTTATATTACTCTTTGTGGACAAATTTTCATTGCTAATTTCTGTAACCTCTTGACTACCAAGAGAAAATCATGTTAAAGGAAAGATATTTGATGTTACTGAGTGTAAGTACCATATAACCACATGTTTTCCACATGATGGATCTAGCAATATTTTAGACTTGCATGCAACTCTTAAACTTTAACTATGAAAAAAACCAGAATATTAATTCACATTTTGTATTTTTCATTATTATTGTTTTGTTTTGTTTTTGAGAACTAGCTTTCCTTATCTCATTCAGGCTGGAAGTACACTGATCACTCATAAGCCCATTTTCAAAGCTGTTCAGTACAGAAATTTTAACCTTCTCAATTTGCCCCTCCTTAAGCTTACTGGTGATTTGCTCCCAAGGGTTCACAATATTAGTTCTGGATTTGGTATACCCCCTGGATTAGTTTTAGTTTACTGTAGCTCAGAACACCAAAATGCAAGTGAACAACATTCCTCAGATTCTCTTGGTAACAGAACTTAATATCCATGTGTTATCCCTTTGTTGTGGTTGTTGTTTTTTGTTCTACAAGAGAACCAAAATGACATCACTGTTCCAGTCAAATTATAGTGTGTCCAACAATACATGGTACTGAGCTCATATTGTTCTGATCATCTACTCCTTAGCATGTGTTTTTTTTTCTTCAGAACTACTCTTTATTAAAAGCTTTTTATTTACAAAACATGAGTGATTTTTCTACATTGACCTTTGCAAAACTTTTTGTTGTTGTTGTTCCAAGCTTTTTCCCTCCTTCCCCCCATCCCCACCCCTAGATGACAGGTAATCTAATACATGCTAAATATGTTAAATTATATGACAAATCCAATATATGTATACATATCTATACAGTTATCTTACTGCACAAGAAACATCAGATCTAGAAAGAGAGAAAAAAAAACAACCTAAGAAGGAAAACAAAATGCATGGAAATATTCACAGAAAGCGTTAAAATGCTGTGTTGTGGTTCACACTCAGTTTGCACAGGCCTCTCTCTGGATGTATATGACTATCTTCATCAGTGAACAATAGGAACTGGTTTGAATCACATCATTGCTGAAGAGAACCATGTCATCAGAATTGGTCATCGTATAGTCTTGTTGCTGTGTATAATGATCTTCACTCAGCATCAGTTCATGCAAGTATCTCCAGGCCTCTCTGAAATCATCCTGCTGGCCATTTCTTACTGAACAACAATATTCCATGACATTCATATACCATAATTTATTCAGCCATTCTCCAATTGATGGGCATCCTTTCAATTTCCAGTTTCTTGCCACTACAAAAAGGGCTGCCACAAACATTCTTGCACATGTGGGTCCCTTTCCCTCCTTTAAAATGTCTTTGGGATATAGGTCCAGTAGAAACACTGCTGGGTCAAATGATATGCACAGTTTGATAACTTTTTGAGCATAGTTCCCGATTACTCTCCAGAATGGTTGGATCCGTTCACAGTTCCACCAACAATGTATCAGTGTCCCAGTTTTCCCACATCCCCTCCAACATTCATCATTATCTTTTCCTGTCATCTTAGCCAATCTGACAGATGTGTAGTGGTATCTCAGAGTTGTCTTAATTTGCATTTCTCTGATCAATAGTGATTTGGAGCACCTTTTCATGTGACTAGAAATAGTTTCAATGTCTTCATCTGAAAATTGTCTGTTCATATCTTTTGACCATTTATCAATTGGAGAATGGCTTGAATTCTTATATATTTGAGTCAATTCTCTATATATTTTAGAAATGAGGCCTTTATCAGAACCTTTGAATGTAAAAATATTTTCCCAGTTTATTGCTACCCTTCTTTTTTTGTTTGTTTTTGTTGAGGCAATTGGGTTGAGTGACTTGCCCAGGGTCACACAGCTAGGAAGTGTTAAGTGTCTGAGATCAGATTTGAACTCAGATACTCCTGACTTCAGGGCTGGTGCTCTAACCACTGTACCATCTAGCTGCCCTTCTAATCTTGTCTGCATTCATTTTGTTTGTACAAAAACTTTTTAACTTTATATAGTCAAACTTATCTATTTTGTGATTAATGATGATCTCTAGTTCTTCTTTGGTCACAAATTCCTTCCCCCTCCACAGGTCTGAGAGGTAGACCATCCTACATTGTTCTAATTTGTTTATAATATCATTCTTTATATCTAGATCATGAATCCATTTTGACCTTATCTTGGTATATGGTGTTAGGTGTGGGTCAATGCCTAGTTTCTTCCATACTAGTTTCCAATTTTCCCAGCAGTTTTTGCCAAATAGTGAGTTTTTATCCCCAAAACTGGGATCTTTGGGTTTATCAAAGACTAGATTACTATTGTCATTGAATATTTTGTCCTATGAACCTAACCTATTCCACTGATCTGCTACTATATTTCTTATCCAGGACCAAATGGTTTTGATGACCACTGCTTTATAATATAGTTTTAGATCTGGTACATTAGCATGTGTTTTTAAATAAGGTGATCAGAGTAGATATCTTCCAACTTTAAAAATTTCAGGGTTCTATAATAGAAATAGAAATATCACCAAAGTCTACACTTAACATTTTACTACCTATACTGGTCAGATGGGTCGTTTTTAACTCTTTGTGTCTGTGTAAGGAGGATAAAAGTGATTATGTTACCTGCCTTATGTGACCATTATGAAGAAAAAGCTTTACAAAAAGCTTAAAACAATATATTGTAATACTTGAATGGATCTGTGATCTCAACATTATAGGGACTCCCTCCAGTGAAAAAGATGGAAATTCATTCATGCTTTCTCTCGTCTCATGATGAGAGAAGCTCTCTCTCACCTATGTCCTCATATAAATTCTCCAAAATAAATCCAGAGAAGGAGCTGTGGTCTTTCTTCTATGTATGTTAACATTAAAAGATCAATCCAGTATATGAATTGTCAATTTGTTGTTCATTCTCCCTACATGACTTGCCTGTCTTCTTTAATAGTTTCATAAATATTATTTAAGTAATTTACTTTATGCCTGTTCTATACACAGATCATCATTTGAAATAATTATATCCACCATAGATCACTCTCCATTGCCATTTGTGTGCATTATAATTTTTATTTTTCAGAGAGCATAGTACTCCATTATTTGTAACTATATAGAGAATCACTAGCAAAATATTAGTGTTAATGATAGCCAACATTTTTCATAATACTTAAAAGTTGGATTTTCTATTTAAGAGATGTTTGGTGTTTTAAGACCTTTAAAAATACAATTGGACAATTTTCCAAATACAATGCAGCTTTGCCTCTTCCTCCTGTATAAAGTTTTGTGTCTGAGTCATTATAAATTTCCAATGCCTGTCCAAGATAATATGTACCAATGAACCTACTTGATGGGACTCTGCATTTAAGGGATTATCAGAGACGAGACAATTTCTACTTTTTTTTCTTACATGGATTTGTAAATGGCTGTTAATCTAACTTTAAAAAGCTCTGAAATGTTTTGGTGTTTGATGAATAAAGGACAATATTATTCACAAATAGAAGCATCTGGGGAAAGGTGCCATTTATGGGAAGAATCTCTTTCACTTGGACTCTGTGCTGGATGTATTCCATAAAAGTAGAACACATTTTTTGAAAACTATGTCTTACTGGTTCTACATTTTGGTTTTGGTTTTGTTTGGTTTTTTTAATTAATACTCTGATGTTTGTTGTGTAGTGTTGTCTCTGGTGTGTCATCTTAATGTACATATGGGAAACACTTTGTTAGGGGGAAGAACCTTTGATTCTACATAGACTTTTTTATCATCAACAAACAATTAAAAAGTGGGATCTTGTCTTCTTTCCAACTTTGAGTCAATTATATGGTTATAAAGATATGTTCTATGAGACTATCATTTTTTTGGAAAGCCTGTCTTTTCCCTTTTTATATTTTCTTACATGATGCCCTTGATACACATATAGATTATTCTGATAAGATTTTATAGAGGTGAGAAAATAGGCATATGTTTCCATAGTTTTTGATGATTTATCAATAGTCTTTTTTGGTAGTGATGCCATATGTGTTTTTCCCCTATTGTTTGTTTTTGGGTTTTTTTCCCTCTTCAGATATCTTAAGACTAAATTCTTTAATACTCTCAAAATTCTGCTGCCTGCAGGATGAATTTCTTCTCTATGTACTTGATCTGGTCCAGCTGCTATTCTTTTCTTTTTCTTTAGTGCCTTTTGTATATCTTCAGGCAGCACAGGAAGAATTCTGATGAATTTAATGTGATGGTTCAGTTGTCACTGATGAAGAAAATAGTTTGTTATAGAAATGTTGACAGCTGTTTTTCACTGTTCCCTTGTTTGTTGTCTTCAGATTTCAACTTTAAATGCTTTGGGATGATTTGATATAATTGGGCATCAATCCAAGCATTTTACAAATTTGATTTTTCCCTTTAACACTTCTCAATCTCTTATAAGTTTGGCTTTACTGTTCATAATCTTCTGTCATTCTCCTCTGTAAAGATTTTGCAAATGTATTTCTATTCTAAACAGATGTTTCCCCATCACTTCCCTTTCTTCCCTCCAACTTGGCAAAAAGATCAAGTGTTTGCTAGTCAAGGCAGTATCTAGGAACTTTTGTCTTCCTCCTTGTGATTAAACTTCTATAGGAAATAGTTTGTGTCAGTATCTGTTCCTTTATCTGTTTCTCCATTTTTGCCAGTAGCTTGTTTAAATAAATTATGTTCATGTTATTTTGATTGTCTACTATTGCTTCTTATCCTTGTGTTATTATTCTAATTTGATTCTGAATTATTTTGAGGACTCCCTGTCTTTTCATGACTGATTCTGCCAGCACAGTACAATTTAAATTTTCTTGGATCATTGTATCTAGGTTCATATCCTCTTCTTACTTTCAATGCAGGTAGTACTTCCTCCATTTCCTCAATTGAAAAATGAGGTGGTTATGCTTAAATGGTGTTTGATATTCCTTCTACTTCTAGGTTTTCATGGAATTTCCTTACTTCTTCAAGCTATGCAAAGAATATGGGTTATTAAAATAATTAATTATAATGTAATACAATAATTACAATTACTTACAATTAATAATAATTATCTTCATCATAGCTATTTAGCTTATGTTCATTTGAGAACTTCTAGGTGAGGTAGCCAAATATTTCACAGAGTATTTTTTATTGATGGATACATGATAAAACAAAACTTATTAATTCTTTAATTTTACTTTCAATGGAGAACTCACTAATCATTTCTTCCATTTGGCTGTATTTTCACATGTTTGTCATCTTGGAGTCATCTTAGATTTTTCCCTTTACTTCAATTTCCTATTTCCAGTTCATTGACAAATGCCCATTATATAAATCAAAGAACCATTCACAAAGCATTTATAAATACCTGATGTATCCTAGATAACTAAAAGTATAATATCTACACATAGAGGTTCATGCTTTATTAGGTATAAGGTGATTTAATTGCACTAGCAGTTAGGAGGATCAGAAAAAGTTTCATTTAAAAAAATATTGTTTGAGCAGATACTTAAAAGAAACTGGTCAGTCTAAGAGAATAGTTAAAAGATCATTTTGGAATGGAGTGTTTAAAGGGGAATAATGTGTAATAAGGCTGAAAAAATATCTTGGGACCAGATTATAGAATGTTTTAAATATCAGTTAGAGGAAATTATAGTTAATACTTGAACTAATAGGAAGCTGGTGAAATTTCTTGAATAGTGACATTCAGATTTGTGCTTTTAAGATCATTATTTTGGCAGCTATAAATTAGAATGGGGAGAAACTTCTGGAAGAAGAAAATTTTACTGCAATTGTGATGAGGTTTAAATTTATTGACTTTGGAGTCAAAAATAGAGTGTGGAGAAGGGGACAGATGCAAGAGATATTAAGATAAAAATGACAAGATTCAGCATCTGATAGGATAAGCAGAATAAGAAAGTGAGGGATTCTTGATGATACCTACATTGCAAATATGTAGAACTGGAAGATTTGAAACTTAAGAAAGGGACTATTGCTGAAGATAAAGATCTAGAAGTCATCAATATAAAGATGACAGTTTAAATCTATGAGATCAAATGGCATCACCAAAGAAGAGAGTATAAAGAGAAAAGAGGACCTAGAATAGAGGGTTGGGGATATACCCACCAATCTCATAGCTTCTCCATTCATTGTATTTGTGTGACTATCATTCATGAGGATTATTGTAATAATCTTCTTCCCAGTCTCCCTGCCCCCATACTTCTCTCCAATGAATTCTTTTTCTTTCCTTTTTTTTTTTTTTTTGAGACAGTCAGTGTTAAGTTACTTACCCAGTATCACACAGTAGTAAGTCTAAGGTCCTCCTGACTCAGTCCTTCTGACTCCAGGTCTGGTGTTCTATCGACTATGCAGCCTAGCTGCCATTCCAGTACCTTCTTCACACAATCACCAAAATTTCTTTCCTATGGTATGGATCTGAACATCACTTTCTTTCTCAAAAATCTTCAGTTTCTGCTTATTTTTTGTAGGATATAATATGAACACCTTTGGATGTATAATCCAAATTGTTCTAAAATTGAGCATGAGGTAGTGGAGTCAAAAGGAGTTACTATCAGGTTTATAAGAGAGGGAGAGGTTAAAGACAGCTCCAAAATCAGAAATCTAGGTACTAGGGAAGATAGTAGTATCCCTAGTAGAAAAGAAGAATTGAGAGGGGGAAAAAAAGAGCTTGAGAGGGGGAATAAAAAGTCCTATTTTAAATATGTGGAGTTTGTTACTGTGCATAGTAATGTATTTGTGTGTATATAAAAAGAAGACAACCCAGGATTGTTGAAGTGCTCAAGTGCATGTAATAGAATGTTGCTGCACTATAAGAACAACCAATGTCATTTATTCATAGTATCTTATCATTTCTTTTTTTATATTGTTATCTTTTTTTAGTTTTTTTATTTTCAAAATTCATTTATAAATAATTTTCAACATTCATCCTTGTAAAACCTTGTGTTGCAAATTTTTCCTCCCTCTCTTTCCTCGCCCTCCTTCCCTATACAGCAAGTAATACAATATATGTTAAATGTATGAAATTCTTCTATACATATTTCCACAATTACGCTACACAAGAAAAATCAGATCAAAAAAAAATTAGAAAGAAAACAAAAAACAAGGAAACAACAGCAAAAAAAGGTGAAAAATACTATGTTGTGATACACAGTCCCCACAGTCCTCTCTCTGGATGCAGATGGCTCTCTCCATCATGTCCATTGGAACTGGCCTGAATCACCGTAGTGTTGAAAAGAGCCACATGCATCAGAATTGATCATCATATAATCTTATTGTTGCTGTATACAGTGTTTTCTTAGTTTTATTCACTTCACTTAGCATCAGTTCATGTAAGTCTCTCCAAGCCTTTCTGAAATCATCCTGCTGAATGTTTCTTTCTTTTTTTTTTTAAAGCTTTTTATTTGCATAACATATGTATGGGCAGTTCTTCAACACTGACCATTACAAAGCTGTCTATTACAAATTTTCCCCCCTATTCCCCTCCCCAGATGGCAGGAAGTCCACTACATGTTAATTATATTAAAATATTTGACAAGTCGAATATATATACATGTTTCCATACTTATATTGCTGTGCAAGAACAATCGTATCTACATGAACAAAAAAATCTGAAAAAGGAAACTCAATGCAAATAATCATCAATATAGAGCCTGAAAATGATATATTTTAGTCCATATCTCATGTCCCTCTCTCTGGGTGTATATGGCCTTCTTTACTGAACAATTGGAACTGGTTTGAAACATTTCATTGCTGAAGAGAGCCATGTCCCTGCTGATCGTTTCTTATTGAACAATAGTATTCCATAACATTAATATATCATAACTTATTCAGCTATTCTCCAACTGGTAGGCATCCATTCAGTTTCCAGTTCCTTGCCACCTCAAAAAGGGCTGCTGTGAACATTTTTGCATATGTGGGTCCTTTTCCCATTTTTATGATCACTTTGGAGTGCAGACCC
>JAJPUD010029476.1:0-13869 GCA_023553655.1 Myrmecobius fasciatus
GATTGCTTTAAGGTGCTGTGTAATGGCAGCTAGTTACGATGCTCATCAGGGGTTCAGTGGTTCACAATCTATCCCCCTCAAAAGGCAGACCCTCCAAACCACCTGCCCACAATCAGGACAAATTGTTCCAAGAGGCTCGCAGAAGACTCCCAGGTGTGTGAAAAGCACAACGCTCCCACTCCTGTTCTGACTCCTGTTCCAGCTCCCTGCTCCAGCTCCCTGCCCCTGTCTCCCTGTGCTGCAGTCTGGGTTCAGCAGGCCACCCCCTGCCCCATTAAAACAGACCTGTTTTGAGGTTCCTCCAGAGTATCTTCTTCTAGAATCGCGTTGCTCTCCGGATATTGTGGATTTTTTTGCTTCAGAATCAGTCTAGAGGCTTCATATTTTGTTGGTTTGAGGGGAGGTTAGAGGAGGTTACAGAGAATCCTGTCTGATCTCCGCCACCATGGCTCCACCCCCTCGGTGAATTCTTTCAATGCCAATTTTGCCTTCTGATTCTAAAACATCAGGGGAATTCTCTTTCATGATTTCCTGGAAGATAGCATCCAGGTTCTTTTTTTCATCGTGGCTTTCAGGGAGTCCTATAATCCTTAAATTGTCTCTCCTGGATCTGTTTTCCAAGTCAGTTGTTTTTCCTAGGAGATATTTCATATTTTCTTCTATTTTTTCATTTTTTTGTTGAATTTCTTGATTCAATGCATTCTTTTTCCATTTTGCCAGTTTTATTTTTCAGTGAATTGTTGTCTTTTTCCAATTCACCAATTTTGTTTTTCAGTGAATTGTTGTCTTTTTCCAATTCACCAATTTTGTTTTTCAGTTCACCATTTTTATTTTCCAGTGAGTTGGTGATTTTTTCCAATTCACCAATTTTGTTTTTCAATGAACTGTTTTCTTTTTCCAATTCACCAGTCCTATTTTCCAGTTTTTGATATTTCTGTTGCCCTGATCTCAATTTATTTCCCCATTCTTCTTCTAGCTCTCTTTTGAGATTCTTAATGCAATCATCCAGGTAAGCCTTCTGAAAGGGAGACCAACTTAAGTCTGCCTTTGTGGCTTCATCTGGGATTGTTTTCATAATGTCAGGATCTGGGGACTGTTCTATTTTTTCTGCGTAAAAGCTTTCTATGGTGAGAGCTCTCTTCTGCTTCTTGCTCATGGTTTAAAGTTGGGATATTGGTCAAAAACAGAGAAAACTGCAATGATTTGTATTTGCTTTGGGGCAGTTTGCCGAGTTGACTTCCGGTCTGAGGCTGGTGGGGCTAGACCACGTTTTCAGTTTCTCTAGATCCACCCTTTACCAAAGGCAGATCTGTCAAAGCACCTGCCCGCAAGCAGAGCAAAGTGGCCCAGGTGTCTCCCAGGGGCTTCTGGGTGCCTTAAATCCCGCCCTCTATCGCAGCCCTGACTTCCGCCCCGGCTGGAGTCTGATGGAGACCAGCAGCCGATTTCCCCTGAGGCTAACCTTCTCCGGAGTTCTTTCCAGGTAGATTTTTGATAGAAGTGCGTTGTAGTCCAAATGTTTGGTGGAGCCTTCACTCACAAACCAGTTCCAAGGCTCACTTTGTCTGGGTTTGAGGGAAGGTCCCAAAGGAGTTCACAGAGAAAGCTGTCCGCAGTTCGCCATCTTGGCTCCGCCCCCCAAATAAAAGAACTTTTCAAAAGTACAGTTACTTATTATATCATTGTCTTCTAGAAAGAAATTTCAGGTGATGCTTCTATGTGTCTGGGATGATGAAACTATTCTTGAACAGCTATTTGGGAAGGTAAGTGAGTACTACAAATAAGTCTGTGAAGACTTGATTTTAATTCAGGTTTTTGACTTACTGACTGTGTGAACATAAGTAAATCACTTAACCACTCAGTATCTCTGACAACTCTCTAAAGTTATATTTTTAAAACTTCTTTTTGATTTTTATTTATTGAAAGAGTTAAATAACTTCAGATTTCCACACCAAATAAATCATAGATCTAGATTGAAAAAAGGAGGGGGAGGATTCTGGGAAGATGGGAGAGAAAGTCAAATTCCAAGCTTTCCAGATTTTCCCCACAAACAAAACAATATTGTGCCTCAAGGTGACCACAGACCAGTGAAAAACAAATAAAACTCAGGTCAGAAGAAGGCAACTCCTGGGACAACCTAGAAGACTGGAAAAAAGATCCTAAAACTGAGATTTAACCTATGGGAAACACCTCTAAACTAACTCCACAGAAATAGGAAGCAGGGAGTCCTGGGGCTACCTGTCTTAGAGGTAGCTTACACTCCAACCACAGGGACTTTTACCTCTTGGATAACCTAGAGAGTCTGGGAATCTGAGTCTGGGAAAACTGAGGAATTCTCTGCTGATTAGCAACATCAGACCTTGCTATGCTGCTGAGAAGTGGCCCTGGATGAGAAAGAACCAGCACGTATGGTGAGTGCAGAATCAATGGTTTTGGGAAGCTGCTGGTTTCAGGCATTTACAGGAGGGTGTAGTTTTTGGTTTGGGGCTCCAGGACAGAGGAAATAACTGAAATGAAGCCAGAGGCACCATGAACTCCCCAACCGCCCACTTCAGGATTAGAGGTGGTTACATGTAATAAGCTCTCATTTTTTAAAAATTAACAGGCATTTTTTAAGCATCTACTATGTGCAAGAAAAGTTCTTTACTAAGCCTTGGAGATACAAATAAGAAAAAAGAAAGAAATTTTATGCCTTCAAGGAGCTTATAATCAAATGAAGGAAAATAATACACAAAAGAAAGCTTAAAAAGAGAAAAATACTTGGCAGAGCCCTATGCTAGTGGAAAATGGCGTGCTAGTACCCAAAGCTGTTGAGTACCAAGACAATACAACTTCTGAGATAATGAGTTTCCAGGTGATGAGCTTCATTTGAAAGACATAATGATGATGGTGTCAATTTAAGGATTGCACCTGGTAGGAAATAGTTGAATGATGAAACCTCTGAGGCCTCTTTTTTTTTTTTTTTCCTTTACCCTCCAGCCCTACGAACAGAAGGGCAGAGGCTGAGAGCATAGAGGAGGTATGAGTATCAAAGCTGATGCAATTTCTGGAATGTTGAATTTCCTGATCATACACATCTAATATACATTAGAAAAATTACATTGACAATTAAGTGGAAGACAAATTGGAATGTGACAGAAAGAACAGTTAGGAGCCAATTGCAATAGTCTCTGTAGGAGGTGATGAGACATAACCTGGATTTGTGGTTGTGGGAGTAAAGTAAAAGATTTATTTAGAAGAGATATTTTTTTGAAAGTGGAAGTAACAAGATTCTAGAATACACTCAATATATAAGCCAAGTGCAAATGAAAAGTGTATGATGACACTGAGGTTGTAACTTGAATGACTGAAAGGATGGTGGTGCCCTTGAGAGTAAAATGGGATTTTGAGAGACAGGATTATTTTGATGAACTTATAATTAGTTCCCTTTTGAACTTTATGAATTTGAGATACATATTACAACATAAATTCCAGATGTTCAAGAGTCAACATATCATATGAAACTATAGCTTAGAAGAGATACAAGAACTAGATTTTTTTTTCCTGGTGATGCTCAGTTGTTTTTAGTCTTGCTCAACTCTTTGTAACCCCATTTAAAGCTGTCTTGACAAAGATACTAGAGTGTTTTAGCATTTCCTTCTCTAGCTCATTTGACAAATGAGGAGACTGAAGCAAAAACTAGATCAGGGTCACATAGCTAGTAAGAGTCTGAGGCCAGATTTGAGCTTAGGAAGATGAGTTTCCCTTTTTCAGGGCCTGGATCTCTATCTGCTGTGTCACTAGCTCCCCAGAGTGAGATATATAGAATTAAGAATCATATGAACGGAGATAATAAATGTGCCCATGAAAATTGTTGTGATGATCAAGTGAGGTGATATAGAGAAAAGGTTTCATGACAGATTAATCAACATTACCCATGATTAGTGGGATGAAGAGAAACAAAGGAGACTGAAGAGGAGTCACAAAGAAAGAAGGAGACAAATATTTATTATTTATTTACTATGTGACCTTAGATGTGCAATATTTAGGAAAATCAGGAAAGAGCAGAAGCATGTAAAGATAAACTAGAAAGAATATCGAGGAGAAAGTCAATGACAGTCTCAAATACCAAAGAAGAGTCAAAAAGTATCTGGACTGAGAAAAGGCCGTTAGACTTAGCCTTTAGAAGTCAATGGTAACTTTGAAAAGGATAGTTTTAATTGAGTAATGAGGCTTAAAGTCATATTGCCATAGATTTAGAAAAAATGAGAAAAGGTGTAATGAAATCATTTTCAAAATTTAGTTAAGAGAAAAAGTTATAGGGGCAGCTAGGTGGTGCAGTGCACCAGCCCTGAAGTTAGGAGGAGCTGAGTTCAAATCTGTTCTCAGACACTTAATATGTCCTACCTATGTGACCCTGGGCAAGTCACTTAACCCCAATTGCTTCAGGGAAAAAAATGCTATAAGAGACAAAGTTACAGCATAATAGCTAGTCAGAATGGTGGGGTCAAAAAAGAAATGTTTAACCATGGAGCTGTTAATGTTTGTAAGAAGCAGGGAATGAGATGGTAGATAAAGAGAGATTGAAGATATAAAGTAGAAATGATTAGGGAGTAGGATGTTTTGGAGAAGATGAAAGAAATTAAGATCAAGAGTACATGTAGGAGAAATGCCATGTATTTATCTGAAAAAGGATGAAAGGCTAAGATAATGAAAAAAAATTATGAATCATGTGAGGTGGAAAGAAGAGATTGATCTCTGAGAAGGGTCTCAATTTCAACAGTCAAGTATGAATCAATCCTTAGCTGATATGGTTGTCAAGGGGGTCCCATGAGAGGTTTGAGGAAGAAAAAGTATGGAATAGCCTTTAAGGGATGAGGAATACAGAATCAATTAATGAGGCATATATTATTGTTCTAGCTATGATGATGTAATTGAAATAAATTTGTAGTAGACTCAGTCTACAAAATTATATTTATGATTCCTTCTGACTTCATTTAGTAGTGAATGAAAAGAGTTAATCCAGTTAATCCAGGGTAGAAAGAAGTAGTTACAGTCACAATAAAGTACAGGCCTTCCATGCAAAAAGAGCAGGATACGGATCTGCAGGCCAGAAGAAGGCAGGGAAAATGAGAAAACTCTAAAAAGAGAACTTGATTATTAAAAAAAAAAAAAAACTAAGATGTTCAGAGAGAAGTTCAAGACACAAACAGAAGATGATTTGAAAATATCTAAAAATAAAACCCTTCAAAGAGAAAAAAATTCGGATTGGACATAAACTCAACAAGAATCCTTAGAAGAACTAAAGAAAGATATTTAAAAAGATCAAAAACTGAATTAAAAATCAATAAGTACCAATAATAAAAATTTAAATTCATATGATTATATCAATTGATGCAAAAATTTGTAGTATGACTGATTTATAGTATGGCTGTGATTTGCTTTTTTCTCTGAGAATATATAAAATTACTAGATTGGAACAATTAATGGTGGCCAATATTTTAGGAAACAGACATATTCAGTTTTCTTTCCATGGTGCTTTTTTTTTCCAGACTCTTTAAATAATCAAATAATCCTTTATTTTCTGCTATATCAATTCATTGTGATCTATACAAATAAACAAATTGATGGAATCTGGGCAGTAGAAACCCATTGTTTCATAATGCCTTTGTTTAAAACTTCTCATAATTCATCCTCACAAATGGCCTTCCTAACAATTAGATACCTTTAATGTCTTCATTTTCATTTAAATGCTCAATGATCAGGATAATTAGAATTAATTTGGTTTTGTCATTTTATGTAAATGAAGCTTCTGCCACTTATCACAAGCATCCTACAGGCACAATGTTATCAGAAAAAAAAAAAGCTTGTGATATGTCCACTTTGTACATTTATTTTATAGTCTTTGGTTAAAGTAAAAACAGTAGGACTTGGCATTATTCTAGTTTAAATTTAGGCAGTTTTTGACAAAGCTCTGTCTAGAGCTCAAGTGGTGTCCCTGAATTCTCAAAAAGTCAGACTGTATTTAACTCTCTTCTTTTAATGACAATAGTTTATTTATTTATTTATTTATTTATATTCAGCTATAGGTTAGGATTAATCTTATAGATTAATACTATAAAAGTAAATGTGGCATTTAATAAACATACAAAAAATCATCACTTTTTTTAAACCCCTTAAGAGCCTGTTGAAAATGGACAAATCTAAGATTGAAAAGAATTCAAAAAAGTGAATGAAAGTAAAGCCTATTTCAAAACCTGCTGCAGACAAAAATTAAGTGAAGTCTATGTAAGATGCTATTCCCTTTTTTCCCTATTCTTCATTAAAAAAATCTATCTTCAGTAAAAAACATCAGATATAAGTAATTTATACCCTAGTGTGAATTTAAGGCAATTTGTTAGCTCTCCTAAGGATATTTAGCTTTCAGACTTATCTTTAATGTGATTAATAGCCTTCCCCCCTGTTAAATATATTTGATGAAACAAACATTAAGTTAATGATATATTTTAGATGAAGTTGCCCTTCCTGGAACCTTTAAGGTAGAGTAGATAGGTGACTATCTGTTCTATTTGTATGACCTACGTAGCCCATTATTCTCTTCAAAGTTCTGAGATTACCCAAGCAGTAATGGTATGCACCTTGAGGGGCCAAGAAATCCTTATTTAGGGTTTATCTTGTATGTCTATCTTGCATCTCCATCATCAAGGAAACAAGGATATGAAGAAACTTCTTTTTGTTCCTCACTACAAATAACTTAATTATGTGAATTACTTTTATAATATTTTGATATCTTCTTCATAGAGGATCCTTACCCAAGGATTGGCCTACAATCAACTCATTTACTGATGTTCTCAGCCAATTAAAGGTATAGGATAGAAAGTGGATGGAATTCCTTTTCAAATCAAACAATTAATCTTAATCAAATATATTTACCTTGATGTATCCTATTTGGTGTTGACCAAGGTTTAATACCATGTGCATTGGCACTTCTTCTGCATGGTAATACCAATTCCTCATGCAGGCAGATAAGTTGTGCAACATATCAGAGACTGGATCTGGAATCAAGAAGAAATGAGTTCAATTCTGGTATCAGGCATTTACTAGCTGTGTGATCCTTGGCAAGTCCCTTAATATATAGCTGCCTCAGTTTTCTCATCTGTAAAATGAAGATAATGACAGTACCTACCTCTTATGGTTGTTACATGGATAAAATGAGATAACACATAAAAAGAGCCTTGCAAACTCTAAAATGCTAAATAAATTCTAGTGGTTGTTATCTTCACCATCATCATCATCATCATCATCATCTTCTTCCTCATCATGTTGCAGATATAAGATCCATATATGAGTCATAAAGAGAGAGATAATCAGATGAATTTGTTGCTCATGCTAGATGTTGTGAATAGTGGCAGAATGTGGGATGGCATCTCAAGGATGAATTTATTTATAACAAAGAAAACTGTACAGTAAGCACTCTGAAAATTAATTTCCACTTAGAATATTAAAGAGAAATATGGCAAATGCTTTCATCATATCTAGTCACTCTTTGCTTTAAAGTTTACTATAGTCCATCAAGACACTTAGTCATAACTTACTTTTATATAATTCTTTAATGCTTTTAAGTGGTTTCTTATATATCATATTGATCATCACAAAAAAAAACTAAACTTGTTTCTTCTTCACTTCTAATACTACCCTAATTTTCTATTCCCTTATAAACATGAAGCTGATACTATTTCTAACTTGAATTTCTTTTTACTTGTCCTCTCCTGCTTCAAACACAAACTCTACTGCCAGTCCCTCAAGAAGCATACAAAGAGTTTCTTGACATAAAAATTAGGGTGACATAAAATTAGATAGAAACAAATTATAAACATCATTGATTCAAGAAAATCTGAAAGGAGAAAGTGTTAATAGCTGAGGAAGGTAATGCAGAAATTATATTTTCTCTTTCTCCAAATCTCAAAAATTATAAGAATCCCAAGTTCCTACTCTCAGTTCATTTAGGACATTTACCCTCTCTCATAGGAACACACACACACACACACACACACACACACACACACACTCACACCCCTACTATTCCTTAGAATACCTGTAAATGATAAGCTTATCTGATACATCCAGGAACCCAGAAGCTATCCAGGATGTGGGATTCCCTTATCCCATGTATCATGGGATCATGGTCATAGACTGTATACTTAAATTATCGCAACTCTGAGAGGTGAAGAGATTTTCTTAGGGTCATATTAATAGAATGGGATGTCAGGGGACTTCTGACTCCTAGGCTACTGCTCTTTCCACCTCACCACATTACTCTTTTTCCTTACACAGAATTATAAATCAAATGTTGGATTGCAGCCCAAAGGTACTCCTATAATGATATATTCAATGTTTGAGATTCTGATAAATTCCCTATTGCCTTGAGCTGTATAGACATAATTTCATTAATATGGAACAGAAGATTGGAATCAAACAAACATGGAAGAAACCCACAATTACAACCATATAGTGGGTCATAATCAAGTCAACAGGCATGGCTCATGTGCCAGGCATTGTGATAAGTACTAGAACAACAAGTAAAAGAAGGAAAAGGAAGCAAAAATATATTAAGTGCCTATTCTGTGCCAGATACTTTGCTAAGGACATTGAAATACCTCATGAAATAAAGAAATTGTATTATTCCCATTGTGCAATTGAAAAAAAAACCCGAAGCAGGCATAAATTTAAGTCACTTACCCAGGATCACAAATCTAATAAGTGTTTGAGACTTGAATTGGAACTCAGAAATTCCTGACTCCAACTCTAGACTTCTATTCATTGCACCACCTAGTTTCTCCAAATAAAAACACAGAAGCATTCCTCAAAAAGCTTACATCCTACATGTAGACATTAAAAATTAGGTAGAAAAAATTTTATATACAAAGTTAATTCAAGGAAGTCTGAAAGGAGAAAGTGTCAATAGCTGGGAATGGTAGTAGAAAAATAATTTCCTACAGAAGGTAAAATTTGAATTGACCTTTAAAAAAAGCAAGGAAAAATAAGAGGAAGAGATTAGGGAGCAAAAGATTTCAATGAGAAGCAGGTAAATTAAAGTCTTAGAAACAAGAGTGTCTTGTTTAAGGAATTGCAAAACCAATATTGCTGGAACACAGAATGCGGGGAGGAGAGTAAGGTATAAGAACACTAGATAGGTCAGAAGGTCCAGCTTATTAAAAGCTATAAGCAAAGGAGTTTATTTCTGCTCCAGGAGATAATAGGGAGTCACTGGAAATCACTGGGTAGAAGAGGACATAATTAAATCTACACTTTAGAAATGTCATTTTGTTAGCTAAATGGAGAATTCATTGGAATTGGAAGTCCTCTGAGGCAGAGAAGAGTTAGGTTAGTTATTATAGTAGTCTAAAGAAAAGATAATGAGGTCATATACTAGTTTCATGGTTGTCTTAATGAAGACATTTAACAATGCATTGGATGTGTAGGGAAGAGTGAAGATTCATTCAAAACTAAAAAAAAAAAAGCTTTTTAGGCTAAGTGATTGGAGGCTAATGTACTAAAGAGCAATTTGAAGGGGCAGCTAAGAGGCATAGTGGATGCAGTACTGGCCTCGGAGTCAGAAGGACTTGAGTTCAGATTTGACCTCAGACACTTGGTATTTACTAGCTGTATGATCCTAAACAAGTCATTTAGCCTTAACGGCCTTGAGCAAAAAGTAGTAGTAGTAGTAGTAGCTGTAGTAGTTTGGAAGAAGGGAGAATTTTCAAGGCAATATGATGACTTCTGTTTTGAATTTGAGTTTCCTACAGATAAATTTATCAACAATCTAATCAAATCTAATGAATGAATAAATTATAAATGATTTGTTAAGTGATTATGCCAAACCTTGTTCTGTGTTTTTTTTGTTTACATTTTAATTGAAGGTTTTTATTTTCAAAATATATGCAAGGATAATTTTTCAACATTGACTCTTACAAAACCTTATGTTCCAATTTTTCCCTCTTCTCCTGTACCCTCTTCCCTAGATGGCAAGTAATCCAATATATGTTAAACATGCTAAAAATATATGTAAATCCAATATAGGCATACATATTTATACAAATATCTTGCTGCACATGAAAAATCAGATCAAAAAGAAAAAAAATGAGAAAGAAAATAAAATTCAAGCAAACCACAAGAAAAGAAGTGAAAATGCTATTTTATGATCCATACTCAGTTATCTCAGTCCTCTCTCTGGGTGTAGATGGCCCTCATCTTCACAAGATCATTGGAACTAGCCTGAATCATCTCATTGTTGAGAAGAGCCACATCCATCAGAATTGATCATCATATAATCTTGCTGTTGCTGTGTACAATGATTTCCTGGTTTTGTTCATTTTACTTAGCATCAATTCATGTAAGTCTCTCCAGGCTTATCTGAAATCATCCTACTGATCATTTCTTACAGAAAAATAATATTCCATGACATTCATATACCATAACTTATTCAGCCATTCTCCAACTGATGAGCATCCACTCAGTTTCCATTTTTTGACACTACAAAAAGGGCTTCCACAAACATTTTTGTACATGTGGGTCCCTTTCCCTCCTTTAAGATCTCTTTGGGATATAGGCCCAGTAGAAACACTGCTGGATCAAAGAGTATACACAGTTTGATAACCCTTTGAACATAGTTCCAAATTTCTCTCCAGAATGGTTAGATCAATTAACAATTCCACCAACAATGTATTAGTGTCCCAATTTTCCCATATGCCTTCCAATATTGGTCATTATCTTTTCCTGTTATCATGCTAAGTGTTAAGGGAAAATTAAAAAAAGAAAATATTCGCTCTGCTTTTAAGGAAGTAATAACCTAATTGGGGAAGAAAATACATATAAGAAATCTCA
The DNA here is from genome assembly GCA_023553655.1 of Myrmecobius fasciatus. NCBI lineage: Eukaryota > Metazoa > Chordata > Mammalia > Dasyuromorphia > Myrmecobiidae > Myrmecobius > Myrmecobius fasciatus. The sequence continues at coordinate 10,864 of JAJPUD010029476.1, forward strand.
ACTGTAGGATGAACAGAAAAGCCTGGAAATCTGTGAACCTTGTGGCAAGACTCAAGGATCCTTAAGGTGAGCTGATGACAATTCCAGAGGTCTGAATGATTTGGAGGACTTGAGGAGGCAATGATTCTACAGATAATAAACCCAGATTATTTTTCATTTGACCTGAAGTAATGGAATTGGTATACCAATCTTATCTAAGCTATACGGATAGGTAAGTGGGCTTCTAAGCCCTGACCAGAAGAGATGATAGAGAGGGAAAGCAAGGGAGGTGCTTTCTCTATTTTTACAGATCCAACTGTCATGTTTCAGGACTAGTATAATAAATTTTAATTAAGCACTTGGTATATGGAGAAATACCTGTACTAGGCATTGGGGACATAAATTCAAAATTAAAAAAAAAACAAAAGAAAAAACAAAAAAATCCATATTCATAAGAAATTAAAACATGCCTTAAGCAATTTATAAAACAATGATGTATGCAAACAATTAAGTGCATAAAGACCATTTTTTGGAGGAGGGAATAAGCACTTTCTTCAGTAAATCCCACAGAGTGAAAATCTCTGTTTTTATTAAAAAGTAACCAAAAGGTCACACTAAAGAAAGCCTTGAGTAGGCCTGGCAATACTAAAGAAGGGGCTGTTAAAGAAACAAGTTGGGTACAAGAAAAATACCAACAGACAGACCTCTCTCAGTCAGATTCTGGACTTTTTTGAAATACTCATGGCTATTCATTAATCACTAAAGTTAGCTTTATCTACATGTCTTCACTCCATTTCTACAGTAAGGGCCTAATTGATAAAGTCTGCACTCATAACTCAGAGAAATTTCTGGTGCAAAAGAGGAAGAACCTTAGAGGTGGAAGGGTTGCCTACAGACCTCTGCCAGAAAGATAGATATAGAAGTATGAGAGGATGAAACCTAGAAAAGGGATTATACCTCAGGCAAACAGTGGAACTAATGAAAGCAACTTTAGGGAGAAATAGTACCTAGAAAGCATTTGGGACAGAGACAATAGCATAGAAACTATTTCCTACTGGAGTACAGGCTACAATATAAATGCTGTCTTTTTTTTTTTAAACTTTTTATTTGTATGGCATGTATATGGGTAGTTTCCCAACATTGATCTTTACAAAGCTTTCCATTACAAATTTTACCCCCAGTCCCCTCCCCTCCCATAGATGGCAGGAAGTCCACTACATGTTAATAATGTTGAAATGCTTGAGAAGTTATGCAAGAAAAATCCTATCTACAAGAAAAAAAAAAGAATCAGAGAAAGGCAACACAATGCAAGCAAATGTCAATAGAGATCATGAAAATGTTAAGTTGTGGTCCATATTTCATATCCCTCTCTCTGGGTGTATATGGTTTTCTTCAGTGAACAATTGGAACTGGTTTGAGACAATTCTTTGTTGCAGAGAGCCATGTCCATCAGAATTGATCATCATGTAATACTGTTGTTGCTGTGTATGATGATCTCCTGGTTCTGCTCGTTTCACTCAGCATCAGTTCATGCAAGTCCCTCCAGGCCTCTCTGAAATCGTCCTGCTGGTCGTTTCTTACAAAGCAATAATATTCCATAACATTCATATACCATAATTTATTCAGCCACTCTCCAATTCATGGGCATCCCTTCAGTTTCCAGTTTCTAGCCACTACAAAAAGGGCTGCCACAAACATTCTTGCACAGGTGGGGCCCTTTCCCTCCTCTAAGATCTCTTTGGGATATAGGCCCAGTAGAAACACTGCTGGGTCAAAGGGTATGCACAGTTTGACAACTTTTTGAGCATAGCTCCAAATTGCTCTCCAGAATGGTTGGATCCGTTCACAGTTCCACCAACAATGTATTAGTGTCCCAGTTTTCCCACATCCCCTCCAACATTCATCGTTATCTTTTCCTGTCATTTTAGCCAATCTGACAGGAGTGTGGTGGTACCTCAGAGTTGTCTTAATTTGCATTTCTCTGATCAATAGTGATTTGGAGCAACTTTTCATATGACTAGAGATGGTTTTAATTTCATCATCTGAAAATCGTCTGTTCATATCCCTTGACCACTTATCTATTGAAGAGTGGCTTGAATTCTTATATATATGAGACAATTCTCTATATATTTTAGAAATGAGGCCTTTATCAGAACCATTGAATGTAAAGATGATTTCCCAATTTGATGCTTCCCTCCTAATCTTGTCTGCATTTGTTTTGTTTGTACAGAAACTTTTTAACTTAATATAATCAAAATTATTCATCTGGTGTTCAATTAGGAGTTACAGGTCTTCTTTGGACATAAATTTATTCCATCTCCACAGGTCTGAGAGATAAACTATATTACGTTCCTCTAACTTGCTTACAAAGTCCCTCTTTATATCCAGATCATGAACCCATTTAGATCTTATCTTGGTATGTGGTGTTAGGTATGGGTCAAGCCCTAATTTCTTCCACACTAGTTTCCACTTTTCCAAGCAGTTTTTGCCGAATAGTGAGTATTTATCCCAAAAGCTGGGGTCTTTGGGTTTATCGAACACTACATTGTTAAGGTTATTGCCTAGATTGTCCTGATAACCTATCCTGTGCCACTGATCGACTGCTCTATTTCTTAGCCAGTACCAAACAGTTTTGATGACCACTACTTTATAATATAGTTTTAGATCTGGTACAGCAAGGCCACCTTCATCTGCCTTTTTTTTCATTAATCCCCTTGAGATCCTTGACCTTTTGTTCTTCCAAATGAACTTTGATACTATTTTTTGTAGATCTGTAAAATAATTTCTTGGGAGTTTGATTGGTATGGCACTAAATAAGTAGATTAGTTTGGGTAGTATTGTCATTTTTATTATGTTTGCTCTGCCTACCCATGAGCACTTAATATTTTTCCAATTGATTAGGTCTGATTTTATTTGTGTGGAAAGTACTTTGTAATTTAGTTCGTATAGTTTCTGACTTTTCCTTGGCAGATAGATTCCCAAATATTTTATCCTATCATCTGCTATTTGGAATGGAATTTCTTTTTG
>JAJPUD010029477.1:0-13868 GCA_023553655.1 Myrmecobius fasciatus
TAAACAAAATGTTAGAAAAGTTAGGTATGATAGATCTTTGGAGGAAATTAAATGGAGACAGAAAGGAGTTTACTTTTTTCTCAGCAGTCTATGGAACTTACACAAAAATTGACCATGTGTTAGGACACAAAAACCTCAAAATCAAATGCAGGAAGGCAGAAATAGTAAATGTGTTTTTTTCAGATCATGATGGAATAAAAATTACATGCAATATAAGGCCAGGAGAAAATAGACCAAAAACCAATTGGAAACTAAATAATTTTATCCTAAAGAATGAATGGATGAAACAGCAAATTACAGACACAATTACTAATTTCATCCAAGAGAATGACAATAATGAGACAACATGCCAAAATTTGTGGGATACAGCCAAAGCGGTAATAAGGGGAAATTTTATATCTCTAGATGCTTATTTGAATAAAATAGAGAAAGAGAAAATCAATGAATTGGGCTTGCAACTAAAAAAGCTAGAGAAAGAACAAATTAAAAACCCCCAATCAAATACCAAACTTGAAATCCTAAAAATAAAAGGAGAGATTAGTAAAATTGAAAGTAAAAAAACTATTGAATTAATAAATAAAACTAAAAGTTGGTTTTATGAAAAAACCAACAAAATAGATAAACCTCTAGTTAATTTAATTAGAAAAAGGAAAGAGGAAAATCAAATTGTTAGTCTCAAAAATGAAAAGGGAGAACTTTCCACCAATGAAGAGGAAATTAGAGCAATAATCAGGAGTTACTTTGCCCAACTTTATGCCAATAAATTTGATAACCTAAGTGAAATGGAGGAATATCTACAAAAATATAGATTGCCCAGATTAACAGAAGAGGAAATAAATTATTTAAATAGTCCCATTTCAGAAAAAGAACAAGTCATTAATCAACTCCCTAAGAAAAAATGCCCAGGACCAGATGGATTTACATGTGAATTCTACCAAATATTTAAAGAACAATTATCTCCAATATTATATAAACTATTTGAAAAAATAGGGAATGAAGGACTCCTACCAAACTCCTTTTATGATACAGATATGGTACTGATACCTAAACCAGGTAAAACAAAAACAGAGAAAGAAAATTATAGACCAATCTCCCTAATGAATATTGATGCAAAAATCTTAAATAAAATATTAGCAAAGAGATTACAGAAAATCATTCCCACAATAATACACCATAACCAAGTAGGATTTATACCAGGAATGCAGGGATGCTTCAATATTAGGAAAACTATTAACATAATTGACTATATCAATAATCAAATTAACAAAAAACATGATAATCTCAATAGATGCAGAAAAAGCATTTGATAAAATCCAACATCCATTCCTATTAAAAACACTAGAGAGTATAGGAATTAATGGACTTTTCCTTAAAATAGTCAGTAGCATCTACTTAAAACCATCAGCTAGCATCATATGTAATGGTGATAAACTGGAACCATTCCCAATAAGATCAGGGATGAAACAAAGTTGCCCACTATCACCAGTACTATTCAATATTGTATTAGAAATGCTAGCTTTGGCAATAAGACAAGAAAAAGAGATTAAAGGAATTAGAGTAGGTCATGAGGAAACCAAATTATCACTCTTTGCAGATGATATGATGGTCTACTTAGAGAACCCTAGAGAATCAACTAAAAAACTATTAGAATTAATCCAAAACTTTAGCAAAGTTGCAGGATACAGAATAAATCCACATAAATCATCAGCATTTTTATACATCACCAACAAAATGCAACAGCAAGAGATATAAATAGAAATTCCATTCAAAATAACTTTCGATAGTATAAAATATTTGGGAATATATCTGCCAAGGGAAAGTCAGGATCTATATGAGCAAAACTACAAAACACTCTCCACAGAAATAAAGTCAGATCTAAACAACTGGAAAAATATCAAGTGCTCTTGGATAGGTTGAGCGAATATAATAAAGATGGCAATACTACCTAAACTAATTTATTTATTTACTGCTATACCAATCAAACTCCCAAGAAATTATTTGACTGACCTAGAAAAAATAACAACAAAATTCATATGGAAAAACAAAAGTTCAAGAATTTCAAGGGAATTAATGAAAAATATGCAAATGAGAGTGGCCTAGCTGTATCAGATCTAAAACTATATTATAAAGCAGTGGTCACCAAAACCATTTGGTACTGGATAAGAAATAGAGTAGTGGATCAGTGGAATAGGTTAGGTTCACAGGACAAAATACTCAATGACAATTGTAATCTAGTGTTTGATAAACCCAAAGACCCCAGTTTTGCAGATAAAAACTCACTATTTGACAAAAACTGCTGGGATAATTGGAAACTAGTATGGAAGAAATTAGGCATTGACCCACACCTAAGACCATATACCAAGATAAGGTCAAAATGGATTCATGATCTAGGTATAAAGAATGATATTATGAACAAATTAGAACAATGTAGGATGGTTTACTTTTCAGACCTGTGGAGGGGGAAGGAATTTGTGACCAGAGAGGAACTAGAGATCATCATTAATCACAAAATAAATAAGTTTGACTATATCAAGCTAAAAAGTTTTTGTACAAACAAAATGAATGCAAACAAGATTAGAAGGGTAGCAGTAAACTGGGAAAATATTTTTACATTCAAAGGTTCTGATAAAGGCCTCATTTCTAAAATATATAGAGAATTGACTCAAATATATAAGAATTCAAGCCATTCTCCAATTGATAAATGGTCAAAAGATATGAACAGACAATTTTCAGATGAAATTGAAACTATTTCTAGTCACATGAAAAGGTGCTCCAAATCACTATTGATCAGAGAAATGCAAATTAAGACAACTCTGAGATACCACTACACACCTGTCAGATTGGCTAAAATGACAGGAAATGATAACGATAGCTGTTGGAGGGGATGTGGGAAAACTGGGACACTGATACATTGTTGGTGGAACTGTGAACGGATCCAACCATTCTTGAGAGATCTGGAACTATGCTCAAAAAGTTATCAAACTGTGCATACCATTTGACCCAGCAGTGTTTCTACTAGGCCTATATCCCAAAGAGATTTTAAAGGAGGGAAAGGGACCCACATGTGCAAAAATGTTTGTGGTAGCCCTTTTTATAGTGGCAAGAAACTGTAAATTGAAAGGATGGCCATCAATTGGAGAATGGCTGAATAAATTATGGTATATGAATGATATGGAATATTATTGTTCTGTAAGAAACGACCAGCAGGATGATTTTAGAGAGGCCTGGAGGGACTTGCATGAACTGATGCTGAGTGAAATCAGCAGAACCAGGAGAACATTATACACAGCAACAAGACTATATGATGATCAATTCTGGTGGACATGGTTCTCTTCAACAATGATATGATTCAAACCAGTTCCTATTGTTCAGCGATGAAGATAGTCATATCCATCCAGAGAGAGGCCTGATGGAACTGAGTGTGGACCACAATATAGCATTTTAATGCTTTCTGTGAATATTTCCATGCATTTTGTTTTCCGTCTTAGGTTGTTTTTTTTTTTTCTTCTCTCTTTCTAGATCTGATGTTTCTTGTGCAGTAAAATAACTGTATAGATATGTATACATATATTGGATTTGTCATATAATTTATCATATTTAGCATGTATTTGATTACCTGTCATCTAGGGGTGGAGGGTGGGGGAAGGAGGGGAAAAGCTTGGAACAAAAAAAAAAGTTCTTGCAAAAGTCAATGTAGAAAAATCACTCATATGTTTTGTAAATAAAAAGCTTTTAATAAAAAAATAGTAATTTTATGTAATCAGATTACCCATTTTATCTTTGTTTATCTTTCCTGTCATTTTTTTGGACATGAATTTTTCTTCCCTATATAATCTGATAGGTAATTTTTCCTATGTTTCTCCAAGTTTTTAATCTTTTATATCTATGCCAAGTACTTAGTTATAACTAATCTGTTTATAAGACATGAGATGAGGTCAACATCTAATTATTTCCATAGTATTTCCAATTTTTCCAGCCATTTTTATCAAATACTGTGTCCTTAAAGAGTACTAGAATACTATATGCATTTACTTCTGTATATTGTATTACTAATCTATTTCACTGATCAATCTGTTTTTTAACCAGTACAAAATCATTTTGAGAATTATTGCTTTCTAGCATAGTTTGAGATCTACTACTGCTGAGCTTCTTTCATTCCTACATTTTCCTTATTTCTCTTCAGATCCTTGACTTTTTTTCTGCCATTTCCATTTAAATTTTTTTTCAAGATCTATAAAGTAATCTTTTGGCGGTTTGATTGATATGGCACTGAATAAGCAAATTAATTTGGGTGCATTGTCATTTTTATTATATTGACAACCTACCAATGAGCAATTAATATTTTCCCAATTATTTAGGTCTGTCATTTCTTATTTTCCAGTCTCTCCCTCTCCAAGTCACTTGTGACTGATACACATACACACAAACACGGAATTGACCATGTTATATATTCTACTTTTCCCCTAATAATTATTTAATGATTTCCTATTGCCTCAAGGATAAAGTACAAAATTCTTAGCTTAACACTTAAGGCCATCCACAGTCTGAGTTTAGCCTCTTTTTCTATTCTATGTTATGATTCCCCTTCATACTCATTCTGCTCAAACTGACTTCTAGTGCTTCCATGTAGGATAGTCACCTTGCACTCTCTACCTCTATATCAGTGGTGGTTTTGTAAGCCTGAAATGTATTCCTTCCTCCCTTCTGCCTTATAAGAATCCTAACTTCCTTCAAAGCCCAGCATGAATGCTACCATCTATAGAAGACCTTTCTATATCTTCCAGGTCCCGGTGATTAGCATTCTCTCCCAACTGAAATCACTTTGCTTTACATACTTATTTTCATTCTGAACCCTTCCCTTCCCTTCTCCCATCCCAGAAAGTAAATTCTTTGAGGATTCAATCCACTTTTGGGCAGCTATTTAGTTTTTCTATGTGTGTCCTAACCAGGCTCATGGCAAGTTCATTGAATTGGATTGAATTATTCTGTATATTCTTTGTTTTTGTTTATGCTTCTCTCTCCCAGAAGCATGTAAATTTCTTGACTATAGAAACTAATTATTTTTAGTTTTTGTATCTCCAGTACCTAGCCAAGTGCTTGGAACTTTAAATGCTTGATCCCAATTTAAAAATTTTGTGACATCTGTGCTCTTCCTCTCTACTAGCATCGATAGAATGTAAACTACTTAAAGGCTGGGATTGTCTGAGTTTTGTCATTATGTCCCACAACTAGGTTGATACCTAGAAGATAGATGCTAAAGAAATGTGTGCTGAATCCATTGGAAGAGTTATCAATTCAATTCAATTTAGTTCAACAGAATCTTTGCTCAATCTTGCAGCAAAACAATTCTTCAGGTGTGATAGACACAATAAATGTCTCATGAATTAAGTGGAATTGAATGTATTTTGTTCATTCCTCTTTTTCCTTTTATTGGAATCTTGGCTTTTCTAATTCTGTGCTTTTTGACCCTCCAGTCCTTAAATAATTCTTTGACTTTAAGACCTAAGAAAGGCCACTAGCATCATTGAATTTTCTACCAAAAGAAGCCTGCAGTGACCCAGAAGGCTGATTTAATGGAATAGCCCAAAGTGCATCTCTGACTAAGGCAGATTTGACTTAATAATTGCTTTTTAAAAATCACAATAAAGCAAGAATATAGCTCTGTATTAATCATTATCAGTTGCAGGCCTCTCTTTAACAGACTGGGATGGGAGATCTAGTCAAACTTTCTGTTGCATTTCTCAAACACCTCTAGCTCTCTAGAAGCTGTCATAGATGTCTCCCAGCATAGATAGCTTTCTTTTTAATATTTATAAACATGAAAGCATTTTTCCCCTCTCTCTTCCTCTTGAAATGTATATATTCATTCATTAAAAGGCATTGACATTGCTGGGGTAATGGCTTGTCGACAGATTTACAGCAGGAACTAAGTCACTGCCTGAAGGCCGGTGCTTTTTAATATAATTAAAAGGCTTCTGTTTGGGATCTTGACTAATTAATATTCATGCTCTTCTCCCCCCACCTGCCATTCCAGCTCATTGCCTAATTAATCCAGCCACTAGACAAAAGGAGGGAGGGTTGGGAAAGGAGAAGGGAAGGGGGAAATGCCATGACTGTTCCCCCTTTTAGTAAGAAAAAGAATATTTCATTTGAAAAACCCTTTTTGTCTCAGGGGAAATTTTGGAAAGAGTCCCTTTAAATATGGAAATTTAGTGGAAGTAGAAAGAGTGACCAAGAAGTCTAAGAAAAAAAAATACTACTATTTAGGCAATGAATATTTTCTTCATGTAAATATAAAAATAATTCCCACATGCCTTGGTAATAACTGTCTTTAATATCTCCCAGAAAAGCAGCAATCACAAAAAAAGAAATCAGGATGGCAAAGACTAAGGTGGTACCCTGGTCACCACCAGGTGGTGACAAGGGGCTTCCTCCAGCTAAGGAAATATATCCCCACCATCCACAGAACTGTCATTCCCCAGTAGACGTTTAAGAATCAGATCCCAATAGATCATCACACCCAAGCCCAGATCTATGATTACTGAGTGAACCAGCAGAAAGATTGTTAACTTGAAATAAGTCAGCCACCTCCCCCAGACCCCTGCAGAAAAGCAGTTCTCAAAGGAGAAAATTTCAAACTGCAAGGTAAGGGTTAGCCTGAGTTGCCTTCATAGCTATAAGAATGCTTGACTAGCTTCTTTGAAAATAATAGGGAGAATTGGAACTCTTCAGATCCTATCTTGCCCACTTCACCATCTGAATATTAAACAACCATTATGTTAGAGTGGAAAGATTTGGAGTCAGAGGACCTGGTTTGGAATCCCAGTTTTACTATTTACTACCTGTATATCACTAGGAAAATTCATTCCTCTCTGAACTTCTGTTTTCTCTTCTGTAAAATGAGAGGATTTGGATTTGATGATTTCTAGCTTCAGATCCCATCATTCTATTATTCCACAAGGAGAAATTTCCAAAGCAAGCTGAAAGCAGATCAAAATTATAGTCATAATACTGACTTTATGCAACAGGTACATTTAGTCTGTTTTACTGATGAGTCACTCTCCATGGTGTGAGCAATCTATCTAGCTCCAGCACACAGTGGAAAAAAAATGCCTATTAACAGATTACAGCTTAATCATTAGATTGTCAGCCTGGGGACCCGAGATCAAGTCCTATTGATTTTTTTTTCATAGTGGAACTTTATGAAGCCCTGGGCCTTCTGGATAAGTCCATCCCAACCCCAAATGAGCCAACACCCAGCCCTGGTCTTCCCCAAGCTTTTGGCTCAAGGAGCCCAACTTGAGAGAGAGAGAGCAGGCACATGGCAAATGGGTCAAGCTCAGTTCAGTGTTCTGAGCCAAATAGAGTCAAAGCCTAGCTCAAGCTAAACCAAGGGAACTTTGAGGACATCTTAGGCAGGTCCAGAAAGGCACCAGTGACCTGAGTCCAGCTATGACAGATAGGTCCTAGGCAAAATGTAACCAGAGTGGTTCCTGAAGCCAAAGAAGAGGAAAACCACACAAAGAGAAACAATCTGAGAATTATCAGACTATCTGGAAACCATGATCACTAGCTAATAATAGCTAGCATTTATGTAACTCTTTACAATTTAACAAAGAGTTTTATAAATATTAACTCATTTGCTCCTCATAGCAACCCTGTAAGATTATTGCTGTTATTAACTCCTTTTCACATATGAGGAAACTGAGATACAGAAAGATTAAGTGTCTAGGACTACATAGCTAATAAGTATCTAGGGAAAGTTCAGAACTCAAATCTTTCTAACTCTTAAGTCCCGCCTTCAACCTACTTTATCATCTACCTGCTGCCTTCTATGATCAGAAAAAAAAAGTGTAGATGCCATATTTCAGGAAATTTTAAATGAAAGATTTCCAGAACTCTGAGAACCAGAGGGCAAAGTGAAAATAGAGAGAACCCACTAGTCACTTGTATAAAGAAAAATGAACATGAAAATGAAAAATCCCAGGAATATCAAAACACAGAGCTTCCAGGTCAAAAAAAAACCACTTTATGCACTACAAAAAAAGGTGTTCAAGAAACAAAGAGGATCACACAAGACTTAATAGCTGCCAACTAAAGGAGAGGAGATCTTGGGACATGATATTGCAAAATAAAAGAAAGAAAATAAATGTTTACAACTAAGAATATCCAGAATGGGCAAAGTATAATTCTACAAAGGGGAAAATGAATTTTAATGGAATAGAAGATTTCCAAGCATTCTTGATGAAAGAGTTAGAAGTCAGTAGATATCTTGAAATAGAAACTCAGGCATCACTTGAAAGACAGAAAGGTATACATATTTGTTTAATTGAAAAAAAGGCAATATGTGAAGAATGAATTGCTTACACATTAATAAGCACTAAGGATACAAAAAGAGGCAAAAGACAATCCCTAATCTCAAGGAGCTCATAATTTAATGTGAGATAGAAAACCTAAAAATTACTATGTATAAACAAGATTTATACAGGATAATTCAAGATAATCAGAACTAAGAAAACACTAATATTAATAAGGATAAGTAAAGGTTTCTTGTAGAAGGAGAAATTTTATCTTGTATTTAAAAGATTCCAGAGAAATCAGGAGGCAGTAAAGGAGAGAATTCAGACATAGGTGTCAAGAGATGCAGTGTCTTGTGTGAGGAATAGAAAGAAGGCCCATGCTCACTAGATTGCACAGCATGTAAAAGGGTCTATGGTATGAGAAGACTGGGAAGGTAGAAGAGCCCAGGTTATGAAGGACTTTGAATACCCAACAGAAGATTTTATATTTGATTCTAGAGAAAATAGGAAACCACTGGAGTTTCTGGAGTAATCGAGTAATATGGAAAGACTTTTACTTCAAGAAGACCAATTTGTAGGCAGAATGAAGGTGGGAAACTACTTGATTCAGAGAGACCCACCTGTAGGCTTATTCCAGGCATGAACTGATAAGGGATTTCACCAGGATGATGATAATGTCAAAAAAAGGAAAAGGTATTTATAAAAGATGTTATAAAGATAGAAAAATAGCATATTGGTTATTGTTGGCAAGGAAAGAGAGATATCAGAGAGAATGAGGAGCTGAGAAAAACACTAAGATTGTGAGATTAGGGGACTGAAAGGATTATTATGCCCTTAAAAGTGCAGGGGTAGGAATATGGGTTCTGTTTGGAACTTATTAAGATGAAGATGCCTATGGGGGCAACCAGGTTGAGATGTCCAATGGGCAGTTAAATATGAGAATGAAAGTCAACACAGAAGTTGGAGCTTGGTAAGCAGATTTGGGAATCATCAGCAAAAAGATGATAATTGAATAGATGGGGGCTGATGATATCAGCAAGTGAAACAATATAAAGGAAGAAAAGAAAAAAAAAAGACAGCCTAAGATAGAACTCTATGACATACCCTTTTTTACTGGCATGAACTGGATAAAAATGCAGCAAAGAAGAATGAAAAGAAGAGATCAGTCAGATAGGAGGAGATCCAGGAGAGAAATAGAATCCTAGAATCCTAGAGAGAAGAGAATGTAGAGAAGATGATTGACAGTGTCAAAGGTAAAAGAGAGATCAAGACAGATGAGAATTGAGAAAAAGCCATTAGACCTGGCAATTAGGAGCTCACTGGTAATTTTGAAGAGAGCAGTTTCAGTTGAGTGATGAGGTCAGAAGTGGACTGTCAAGAGTTATAGGAAGGAGAGCAGAGGATATAGAGACATCAATTATAGATGGCCCTCTTAAGGATTATAGCTACGAAGAGGAGGAGGGATATAGGATAATAGCTAGTGGGGATGGACACAGCAAGGGAAGATTGTTTTTAATATGAATAAGACACAGGCATATTTGTAGGCAATAGAGAAGCAACTGGTAAACTGGGAAAGACTGGAGATAAATGGAAGTGGGAGCATGTTAGAAGTGATGGTCTGCTGGAAGATGTAGATTGGGCTACATGCTTCTTTAGCTAAGAACAAACTAACATTTAGGTAGTGCTCATTATTTGCCAGATATTATGCTAGCATATTATAAATCTTGCCTTATTTGATCTTTACTATTTTTACCTTAATTTTACAATTGAGGAAATTAAGACAAACAGAAATTGCCAAGAATCATCCTTGGCAAGGATCTCCCTAAGTCCAGACCCAGCACTATATCTATATACTAGAGAATGGTACCAGAGTACAGAAAATGAAGCATATCTCTTGTCTTTTAATAAAGAAGCAAGGGGTATCAAAGTATGAATGGTCAGTTCACTATCTCAGATGTTTTCAAATGATGAAAATACTAGTTATGCTCTCACAGACTTGCATTTTCTTCTCTTGGATTTCTCTGTCTAAAGCAATGTTTCCTACTCTTTAACAATATGACAATAAGATTTGTCCCTATATGACTCACCAAAAGTAGTTATTGTAAGATTTGCTATGAAAATCAGAAAACCTAGGACAATTAGCAAAATTTAGAAGGAAAATAATTTTTCCTTTCCTTTTCCAATTCTTTAGAGAAGAAAAGTTATTAGATTTTCCCCCCACTACATTTTGTCTCTCATTCCCAGATGTTGTCATTTTGACATATGTAGATGATTTTTCTAATTGGGTGGTTTTTTTATCCGTGTCCATTTAAACTTACATATATCCCTATTTAACCTGGCCTTCTTATTTCTAAATATATTGCAAAAGGGTGTAAACATTTCAAACTGAGAGCAGTGTGTTCTCATTTATTATTGAAAGAACATGCTGCTCACCAAATACAGACACATACACACAACAGAGGCACCCACAGAAAAATGTTCAGAGGTATCTGTCCAGGCACAATGAGCTAAGATAGGGATAGCAAAACTACTTGTGGGCCCAAAAGGTTATTGGCAACAAAGCTGTTGAAAGTACATACTGGCTTTGATAAATGAATGGATACTGACACTTGAATCAAAAGAGAAAGAACCAGGAGATAGTGGAATTTCAGACAGGATTCACAAGGAGAAAATTGAACTAAAGAATGCTTTGCTCATTCCTTAGTTCATGTAGTTCTACATTGTTACACGATAAACATTTTGTGTAATATTTTGCTCTTTTTTGTATATATCTTTGATTTTTCCATTGATCATCATTAATTTATCATTTAAATGGAAACCTATATGTAAATATATTAACATATTTTGTGGAGTGAAGTATTATATGAGGGTATAAAAATCTCTCACTCTGCAAAACTTTTGTTCGACTCTTTAAAACTTGTGACTCGGTTTCCATTTCTGAAGATGTTCCAAGTAAAGAGGACAGCAGATGGTTGATGGAGACTTTTGTCAATCATCTCACCCCCTAATGGACACCTAGAGTCATGTATATGACTACACTCATTGAGTTATAAACAATGAGTTGTGTATCCAGTGATGGAAATGGGATTGCATGGATCCTTTTCCCCTCTGTTTCACATCTTTCTGAGTCCCAGAATGACTGGTACTTTTACAAGGTGCAGAATGGGGCCATGAAACAGAGCATGAGAAGAAGCGTTTACAGAGGCAAGACCTGCCATCAGGTGTCATTAGTAACTAAGTACTCTATTGATTTATTGCTAATAGCACTGTCCTGCCTCTCTTCCTAAATGTGATTCACAGCAGAAGTAATAAAGGAGCTGTGAGAAGGAATGGAACCTCTGAAAGAGTGTCAGGGAAGGTATGGGGGGAGGGGAAGGAGAAGAAACAAATGGATGAAGAGAGTCAGATAATGCAATAATTAGGAAGAAAGGAAACACATATTTACTTAGCTCCTATTGTGTGCCAGACACTGTGCTAAACACTTTATAGTTATCCTTTTTTATCCTCACAACAATCCTAGGAGGTAGATTGTAAGGCCCAGGGCTTGTAGCCAGCAGGAATGCACGTGACCATCTCGGGGCCGATTGGCTGAGCACAGGCTGTGACATAACACTGCTGATATGGCAGTGCTGGTACAGCAGAACACCGCAGGACGGAGGACCATAGAGCCTAAGTCACGTGATAGATGTTTTGCATATTGCACATGATCTGCAGGCGCTGCACACGGCTCGCGGGCCAGTGTCCTATCATAGCAGGCCAGCTCAGACCAGAGACCTTCAGGATGGGACATGATTGGTTCACTGTGGCATAGGCAGGGAAGGACAAAGAGAGTATAAAGGGGGACTACTGAGGAAGAAGAGACCAGACCGCCATTAGCATACCTTAAGAAACAATGTAAGTGCAGAGCTCAACAAAGTAAGATAAGTTTATCTCCGTGTCCTGTGATTTGTGAAGTTTCTCCCAGTGGAGGCTAGGAGGCGGAGACGTCCGATGCCTGTTGAGGTAAGTTTATCCTACCCTTTAGCTTAGAGGTAACGTAGGTCGTTACAGTAGGTGTTATTATTCCCATTTTACAGCTTAACAAACTAAGGCAAACAAAGTTTAAATTACTTGCCCAGAGTCACAATAAGCATTAATTATTAAAGATTATTGTGGTGATCTGGAACCAAACTTGTAATATCTTTGAAATATGTGTATAAATAATGCTTTTGTGTATGTTCACATGAGGATAGAGAGCTAGTTTTAGAATGAGGAAAATCTAGGATCAATTACCTCCTCTGATATATACTGGCTATGTGACGGGGCAAGTCACTTTAAGAGCTCTCAGCAACTTTCTAAAACTATAAATTTCAGGGAAGGTACACATTTCTTCACCTAGAAGTTCCCTCCATCTAGCTGAGGATAATTAATATTAACATTAATTAAGCTTAATGGGCTTACCTCTGCCTCAGTTTCCTGAGCTGAAAAATAGAGATAACACCTACCTCCCAAGATTATAGAGAGAATTAAATGAAATGGTCTTTGTAAAAAGTATTTAACACAGCACCTGCCAAAAAGTAGGTCCTTGACCCATATATATTCCTTCTCAATCCAGCTTGTTTTTCATTATAATTCATACCCTTCATAATAAATTTGTATAGGTAAAGTAGGAAAATGGTGAATCCAAAGATTAAGAGAGACAAAGTGATTTTGTCAGGTCAGTTTAGACTGCTTCAAATGTCAAGATTATTATAATCTACTACAAATTAGATGATAGGTCAGGATGACTTGATATTTTTTTACTAACGATGGAATATGAAGGCAAAGACCTGGCCTCCATTGGTTTATAATCTGTGTTCATGAAGCAATGCTTCCATGTAGCAAAGGTTATTCAGCAATTAGTATCCAAGATTTATATCTAAGTAAGTAATTGTGTTTGTAGTGGGGTTAAGAAGCTTATTGTGATTCAAAACACAAGCAGTATTTCAAGTTCTATACAACAAGAAAAGCAATGTCTACAAAAAGAAGATTACAGTCAAGAAAACAGCCCATTTTACCATAACAAACATGGCTCCCCTTTTTAGATATCTTGCTTCTGATTAACCTAATTCTTTTTTTTTTATTTTTTTTATTAAAGCTTTTTATTTGTATAACATGTATATGGGTAGTTTCCAAACATTAATCTTTACAAAGCTTTCCATTACAAATTTTACCCCCAGTCCCCTCCCCTCCCCTAGATGGCAGGAAGTACACTACATGTTAATAATGTTGAAATGCTTGAGAAGTTATGCAAGAAAAATCCTATCTACAAGAAAAAAAAAAGAATCAGAGAAAGGCAACACAATGCAAGCAAATGTCAATAGAGATCATGAAAATGTTACATTGTGGTCCATATTTCATATCCCTCTCTCTGGGTGTATATGGTTTTCTTCAGTGAACAATTGGAACTGGTTTAAGACAATTCTTTGTTGCAGAGAGCCATGTCCATCAGAATTGATCATCATGTAATACTGTTGTGGCTGTGTATGATGATTTCCTGGTTCTGCTTGTTTCACTCAGCATCAGTTCATGCAAGTCCCTCCAGGCCTC
>JAJPUD010029478.1:0-12136 GCA_023553655.1 Myrmecobius fasciatus
TCATTGCTAAAATATTATTTAAAATTTTTGCATCAATATTTATTAGGTCTTTTGAGATTCTTTAAGCAATCTTCCAGGAAAGCTTTGTAAAATGGGGACCAAGTCTCCCTTTGTGGCTTCCTCTGGAGTTGCTTTACTTTTATGAACCTCAGGATCTGGGGGTCTGTTCTTCTTACTCTCCATAAAAGCTGTCTATGTTGAGAGTTCTTTTCTGTTTTTTATTATTAAAAAAAAAAAAAAAAAGCTTGAGGTCTGTTTAAAGCAAAGAAGTGGTGGCTTATGTAATTTGCCCTGGGGCAATTCTGCTGATTGACTTCTGGTTCTGGGTGGTCTGGCCTTTAACCTATATTTGCAATGGGTTACAATCTGTCTTTTTCAAAAGGCAGATCTGCCAAAGCACCTGCCTGCAATCAGGGCAGATTATCCCAAGAGTCTAGCAGGGACTCTCCAATTGCTTAGAACCTGCCACCTACTTCCAGCCTGGCTTCTTGCCCTAATCTCCTGGAGCTTGGCAAACTGCCTGAGCCTCTGTCTGTCTGAAACAGACCTGCTCTGAAGCTCCTCCAAGGTAACTTCTGCTAGGAATGTGTTGTAGTCCAAATATTTTCGGGTTCTTTGACTTAAAAATCAGTTTAGAACATACAGAGAGAGGCCTGAGGGAACTGAGTGTGGACCACAACATAGCATTTTAATGCTTTCTGTGAATATTTTCATGCATTTTGTTTTCCTTCTTAGGTTGTTTTTTTTTTTTTTTTCTTCTCTCTAGATCTGATGTTTCTTGTGCAGTAAGATAACAGTGTGATATGTATACATATATTGGATTTGTCATGTAATTTATCATATTTAGCATGTATTACCTGTCATCTAGGGGTGGGGGGTGGGGGGAAGGAGGGGAAAAGCTTGGAACAAAAAAAAGTTTTTTTGCAAAGGTCAATATAGAAAAACCATTCATATGTTTTGTAAATAAAAAGCTTTTTATTAAAAAAATTACTACTACAATGACAACAACAACAAATCAGTTTAGAGGCTTAATCTGCTGATGGTTTGAGAGAAGATCAAGGAAAAACACAGAGAGTCCTGTCTTCACTCAGCCATCTTGGCTTTGCCCCTATTAAAGAATAAAATTTTAGAAAGATCCAAACTCAAAGAAGAGATGCATGATGGACATAGGTCATATATCTATATGTATCCTGAATTAATAAGTTGCATGCATTAACTAGTATGTAGGACTTATGTCAGCAAATAAGGTGGACTACAAATATAATAAGGATTAATGCCAACAGATTAACAGATTAAGTTTTAAACTGATACCATAAAATATAAACAAAGGCCCAAAGATGATTTCTATTATGCTAGTTACATAGATTCTCAATGGATCCTCCAACTGGGTTTAAAAAAAATATAGTGAATGTTCAAAGTTTTGCCTTGCATCATGTTCTGCAAAGGGTGGTGATAATATCCTTGTCAAGACATAGTTGATTTATGGGACTATTCATGGATAACTATGTAAATTCTATCCCTGAGTTCATTCAATATCTTATTATGCAATACTTATGCCTTATCATTATATATATGTAAATATGTTTGTTTATTGCTTACATGTTTATACATGTATATATACACAGATACACATTAATTTAAATATTTCCCCTACAAAATATCATCTTTTTTGTGTAGGTGGAAACATATATGTTGTTTTCATGATAGAATACAATATAAGCATCCTGATTACAATGGTTATGTAATTTTTGTCATAACTCCAATGACTAGCTGAGAATCTATCAATAATAAGGACTTGAAAAATATTTGTTGAGTATTGATAGATATAGTAACATTAACAACATATTTTTAATCTTATTTTTAATGATCATACAAAAGTTAAATATTTAGAAATATATTAATATTTAACTAAATATTTAACTAAAACTTAATATAAAATGTATTTACTAACTATTCCTTTGACTGACTAGAGCCACTAATCTCTGTTCCCACATCAGCTTCTTAGAATTTTTGTGCATTATGTCAGCCAGTTTAAAAGTCAGTAAGATTGGGTTGAGCAGGTCATATCATAACAACTTAAACCTCTCTTCAGGAAAATAATACAGTCACCTGAGATTAACTCGGCATCAGACATTAGGGACTTTTCAAACAAAACCAAAGGAAAGCTAATCTATCTGTTACATTACTGTAGACTTTCTCACTTGTAAAATGTAAAAATATTTCCAACTGCTTTTTGATTAAAACCCGTGGGTTTGCATATTGATTTGTATTACACTTATTTGAAATCCTCAGTCAGCCTCAGTACTATTATTACATTTGCCTTCTTATTGGAAAAGTTTGTTCTAACTATTTTAGGCCACTTGGTGGTGCTAGTGGATAAGTAAAAGAATAGTTCTTTCCAGGAGCATATGCTAAGAAGGGTGGTTATGGTGAGTTAAATAAAATTAAGGAAAGGACAGCTTCATTCACCTCTGTCATTCTCAATTTTTCATTTCTCCTTTTGACACAAAGAGTTTAAATTAGCCAGAATGGTTACTCTTGATAGCTTGGGTTCTTGATAACTAGCACAGGGAACACAGATCTTTAACACAAATTTCATGGCCCTGGAGATTGATAATTAATGAGGCTATTATTTTCATTTTAAAATTTCTCCAGCTGAAGAATGGGAGATTGCTATAGTTACATTCTTCACTGTCATCTTTCCCCAAGAATCATATTTTTCATTATTTTTTTATTTTTTAAATTGTATTTCATAGCTACCTTGATGACCTCTGGATGGTTTAGTATCATCCTTGATGGAAGTGGAAGTATATCAGTATGACACAAAGCCTTGTTGATTCAGAAGTAAAAAGTAAATGTGATAACCAATTTTAGTACCTGTTCTTTTAGTTTAGATGATGAGCTATCTTCCCAAAGAAAGACATCAGTGCCTTTCACTATTTATAAAAAAAAAAATTAGAACATTCCCTTTCATAAAGTATTACTTTCTCAAAAGCAAAAAAAAGTTCTATATTGTTTTTCTAACTTAGCTCAGCACTATGTTTTAAATTTTTAAAAATGTATGTTTTATGCAATTTTTATGAGATATTCGTCCTGATCTCTATAGCAACACAAACATTGGAGATGAATTATATAGCATATTGTGTGTGTGTGTGTATTTTTCCTACTATTATATGTTAACTGAGGTCTGTTCCATGAATTTCTTATGCTAAGAGTCAGCCTACATTGTCAAACCCTACAGGGGGTGCAAGATGGGAGAGTTACATACACAGGGTTTTCAATGACAAAAAGAAGGTTTTTGGTTTTGCTCCACTTCAAAGAAATCCACTCAGCAGACACATATTCTCTGTCACATTGGTAGACAGATACATTATTAACATTATTGACATGGAAGAATAGGCAGCCAGAGGCCTCAAACTTTGTGTCTATATAAATAAAAGAATAAGCACTTAAATCCTACTTTTGAGCAACAAATTTATTTACTTATCTATTTTTATAAGGGGGAAGGATGAGTCCATAACATATATATTGCTGGAAGTGTTCCTTCCAACATAGGATCTCATATTTCATTTGATTTTTAGTTTGCTACTAATACTTTTATTTTATTGACATTATCTTATCATTACAGTAGATTTGGGGAATGTAGTATATATATATGGATTACTCCAAAGCACATATATAGGCTACTAGATTTTACCCACATGTGGTAACAGTCCACTGTCATAAACATAATTTAATAATGTCTCTTCATACTCAATACAAGATAGTAAAATACATATGCATACACATACACATATATGTATACACATGCATATATATGTATATATATATGCATGTGTATACATGTATACAATTGAAAATATCTACGATTATTTTAATCTTTTCTTTGATGCTTTAATTAATTGAAAGATATAGATATAGATATGTACATGGTTATCATAGACATTTACATACATATAAAAAAGATTATTTCTTATTCCTTCACTAATGGCATACATTGGATTCCTGTTACTCTCTATATCAGACATTGTACAAAGGTAAGAGAGAGAGATTCACACACATACAAAAATACATAAATATATACACTTACATTATGCATATGTATATATATATGTGCACATATATTTATTTTTAAAATATAAAATAGCAATAAATACACAGATTAATATCTATATATCTATGGAGAGACAGACACATACACAGACATAGGGAGACAGAGACAAAGACAGACAGGCAGAAGACATGAAAAATAATTATTATAAACAAGAATTTTGGGATGAAGATGCTAATGCCACATCCACTGATTTGATTGTAGAATTTTCCATTTTATTCAGAATACATTTATAAAGGATAAATTTTAAGGTTGTATTAAATTTCTCCAAAAATGCTTGGGAGCTTTAGGGGGAGGTTGGCCTTTAGCCTTGATGATTGTCTAGCTAAAAAAGCAATTTGACATCACCAGAAAGAAAGGTGACTATTCTGTATTCCTAGTTGAAAAAAATAAGAATACATGCCATTTTTCAAAGTTGGGTTCAATTGTTTTTCAGTGATTGCACTAACCTAACTTTTCAGGTTATTTCTAACTTAGATCTCTCTCTTTTCTTTTTCTTTGTTCACTGGTTGATTTGTTTTCAATTGATCAGACTAATGACATCTGTTCAGACAGTTGTGTTGACCCACTTAAGTCATATTTTATATAGATGCTATACACAACTATGATTTATGAAGAGGTTAAACATCTAGACAATATGTTTTAATCTTATTTAATATATATTTCCCAACTAATGTAAAATATTGCATTATCTTTATTTCCAAATTTTCTGTTTCAAATACTCTCCCTCCTTCCTTCTTCCCTCATTGAGCAGGGAAGCAAATTGACACAGATTTTATATGGGTAGTCATGCACAACAAATTTCATATATGTAATTTTGTGTAAGAAAAAAAAAGGGAGACAAAAACTCCCAAGAAAACAAAAACAAAATCATGAAACATAGTTTGTTTCTTTTTTAAGTATCTTTGAACTGCGTCCAGGTTCATATTCATATCATATTGCAAGGCTTTCAATCCTTTATTGTAGAAGCTGCTAAATCATGTACAATTATGATTATGCTTCCACAATATTTCAATTGTTTCTTGTGGACATCTTGTGATATTTCCTCTTTGATCTGAGAGGTCTGGTAGTTTTCTTTTTGGTGGGCATGATTGGTGAATTCTTTCCATTTCTATTTTCCCCTCTGTTTCTATCATATTAGTACAGTTTTCCCTTGATGATTTCTTGAAAGATGATATCTAGGGTCATTTTTTTATTGTGACTTTAAAATAGACCAAAAATTGTTGTTATCTCTACAGGATTTATTTTTCAGGTCAGTTGTTTTTCAAATGAGATATTTCACATTGTCATATTTTTTTTATTTTTTGGTTTTGTTTATTTGATGTTTGATATTTTTATACAGGCATAAGCTTCTATTTTCCCAATTATACTTTTTAAGGAATTATTTTCTTCAATAAGATTTTATACTTCCTTTTCCATTTGGTCAATTCTACTTTTTAAGGAGTTCTTCTCTTCAGTCATTTTTATTATATCTTTTTTCCCTCCATTTGGCCAATTATGCTTTTCAAGACATTCTTCCCTTATTAAAACTTTATTATGCGTCTTGTAACATTTTCCCTATTCTGTTTTTTAGGGTATTATTTTCTTCAGTATTTTTTGTGCCTTCTTTACCAAGCTGTTGAGTTGTCTTTTCAGGATTTTCTTGTACCACTGTCATTTTCTTTCCAACTGGTTCTCTACCTCTCTTACTTGATTGTTAGAATTCTCTTTACTAGCTCTTCCCTAGTCTAAAATCAGTTCATATTTTTGTGAGGCTTTGGATGAAAGAATTTTTACTTTTTTATTATGATTGTATTTGACCTTTTCTTTCACTCTAATCAGAATTATTTTGGTCACATTTCTTTCTGTTGTTATCTCATTTTTCAGTCTCTTTTTTGACTTTAAAAATTATGCTAAAGTGAAGTTTGCATCCCAAGAACAGAGGGCACTATGAAAAACTTGAGGTATTTGCAAAAAAGCTTCTTCTCATAAAAAAAAAAAACTAGGACTTCAACCAGATGCAGATCTAGACAATACAATAGAATCTTGCCCCTAGTACCAACAGAGACTCCTGTAAATATCTCTCTGATGTCCTGTCCATCTTGCTATCTCTGTACTGAGTAGTCTGGAAACCACCATTGCTGCCATTGATTTAGTTACCCCAAGACCTATAAATCCTTAGCTGAGGGTCTAATTTGAAGTCTGAGCTGGGTTGGGTTTGTCTTTCACCCTGATGGAAAGACCTTTCCTGCCACACTTCTAAGTTGTCTTGGACTGCAATATTGTTTGATTCCATCTTTTTATATGTCCAGCTGTAGTTATTTGCATATGTTTTATTTTCTTTATTATTTTTTCATTAGATTTTTCTTGTGCAGCAAGATAATTATATATATATATATATATATATATATTGGATTTAACATATATTTTACCATGTTTAACATATATTGTATTATTTGCCATCCAGGGGAGAGGGTGGGAAGAAAGGAGGGAATTGGAACACAAAGTTTTGCAAGAGGGGGTTAATATTGAAAAATTATCCATGCACATGTTTTGAAAATAAAGATTTTAATAAAAAATAAACATTATTGTTTGACAAATTTTACAAAAAAGGTATAAACATGTAAAAGATGAAATTTTAATTGGGACTCAAAGGAAGCCAAGATGGTCAGTGGTTAGAGGAGAGAATTTCAGGTGGGGAGAAATCCATGAAAAATATACAAAATTGAGAGATTGAGTTTTTATCATATGGTAAAAGCCAATATTACTAAATTGAAGAACATTTATTGGGGAATAATGTATAAAGTATATTAATACTTTAAAAAGAAAGATTTATCTATGTTATGAAGGACTTTGAATGTTTCATGTGGCCATACCATATTTCCAAAAACATTTAAAAAATTTACCCAGAAAGCATAGCTTTAATATATATAGTTGATTGTCAGAAGAATCACCACATCAATAATGTCATCCTCATCCTATCACATATTCTTAATCTCACCTTGTCTGCTGATTCATTTTCTGTTTCCTAAAAATATTATGCTCATATTTATTGCATCCTGATAAAAAAGGATCATTTATATAACTCTTTCATCTCTTCTATCATCATAAATCTCTTGTGTCCTTTGTGGATAACCTTCAAGAGATACTCTCTCTATCTCTCTGTCTCTCTATCGCTCTCTCTGTGTGTCTGTTTTTATCTCTCTCTGTCTCTCTGCTTTCCAAAACCCATTTTCCCCTTCAACAGCTCTCTCAAAAGATACTGATAATTTTTTAGTTGCCAAATCCAATGACCTTTTTTAATCCTCTTTCTCTTTGTCCTCTCTGTAACATTTGACACCTTTGGAAAGACTCTCCTCCTTGAAACTCTCTTCTCTTTAGGTTTTTCAGATTCCACTTTCACCTACTTCCCTTCGACCATTCTGCAATTTCTCAGTAATTCTTTGCTGAAACCTCATTCTAATCACATTTTCCAAATTGCAGGGTATTATAGACAGGGCAGAATCTGCAAAACTAAAGAGAAGAGAGTATCAAATACTTGGTGATCTCATAAGCTTGATATTTCTATGCTTACAATTCCCAAATTTATCTCTCCTATCATAACCTCTAAGCTACTTTTCATTTTCATAACTCCACTTGTATTTCAGACATCCTCAACTGAATATCCAAGAACCATCTTAAACTAAACATGCCTAAAACTGTTCATTACTTTTTTTCTAAATGTTCCTATCTTCCCTATTGCTCTAGAAGGCACATCATCTTACCTGACCCTCATGCTGACAAGCTAAGAATAATACTGTACCCCTTATTTTCCCTAACCCCTTATATCCAGTCTTTTGCCACAGTCTGTCATTTCACCTTTGCAATATTTCTCACATACTTCTCTTTTTCTTTATTTCCACTACCACTCTTATGCAGACCCACATTACCTCATACCGGAACTCTACCAATAATTTGTTGTAATGTATATGCCTCATTCAAATCTTTCTCCAGATCAATGCATCCACCACTGAGCCAACAAAGTGATTTTCCTAAAGCACAGGTCTGCCCATATCATCTCCTTATTCAATAAACTGTAGGGACTTCCTTATACCTCCAGAACAGGAACAAATACCAAAAGGCCTCTGTATAATATCTAAAAATAACAGTCTCTTTTGGCTATTCTCCTTGTCTAGAGTTTTATTTCTTCATTTATGCCTTTTAGTTTCCTTTAAGTCCCATATAGAAGCTCATCTTCTATGGAAGCCTTTCCCAACCTTGTCAAATTCAAATGCATTTTCTCTTCTGATTATTTATTTATACTGAAAAGTGCATTTGGATATACATTTGTGTTATTGTTGTCGTTATTGTCTTCCTCATTGAACTGTGTCATCCTTAAGGATAAGGACTACATTTTGCCCCTTTTGGTTTACACCATACTAAGAACAATTCCTGGCATGTAGCAGGTGCTTAACAAATGTTGATTGATTTTTAAGTCAAAAAAAATGTATTTTATGCTTATCATGTGCCAGGTACTGCTCATATCTCTGCGGACACAAATACAAACAAAATCTTAAATTGTTGTGGGGAAAGACAATGCATAAAAGAGAGTTAAATAGAAGAAGAAAGAATTGATAACAAGGCAGGCAATGATTTTGATATCCAGAAAATAAAGTTCATTATTCAGGGCTCTTCTGCAAAATGTATTTTCTAGGGGGAAAAAAACTCACTATTGAGAGAAGGGACAAAAGCAGAAAGAAGAAGAAAACTGATGCATATGACTCTTCTCTGCTCTTGCTTTGATTTCAATATGCCTTTATGGAAATATATTTGAGTTTATGTGGAATACTTTGCAGCTATATATTCTCTTGCAGCTATATCACATCTTCTATGTGATGAATATCACATAGAAGGAAAATTCTTCTCCCTTTTATGTTAAATGTATATACTTGTTTTGAAATATTCTTCCTGGAACATATTTTATCACAGTTATATAGGTAATTAATTAGAACAGCTAGACATAGTTGTTGAATGTCAATTTATTTTCTTTGAATATTACATGTCAGTCAAAGATAGGTCTTTCATTTGATCTGGTGACCTGGTGACAATGGTGACACAATTATAATTGAACTTGTGATATGATTTAATAATAAGGACTTGTGTCCATATACAGATAGTACTCTCCTGAGCACAGGACCTTAAAACTAATTCTTTATTGAGTGTTAATATCAAAGTTGCAATATTACAAAATTACAAATTGCAAATATTACAAAAGACTGATATGAATGAAAGAGAAAGCTGGGAAAGATTGAATAAACAGTATACAGACATTTACATTATGTAGAGCCGGGTCCAACAATTTCATGTAAAATGATGGAAGGAGCAGGAAATATAGCTGTATGCTTAAGATCAACTAGCTGCTTCTCTTCAAGAAACCTATGTATACTAGAAAGAAGTTAATATTATTATCATGAGTGTTATTTAAAACACAGATACTGCTTACAATGACAGTGAGAATAATTATTGAAAAAAGAATAAGCGGCAGCTAGATGGCACAGTAGATAGAGCACCAGTCCTTAAATCAGGAACACCAGAGTTCAGATTTGTTCTCAGACACTTAACACTTTCTAGCTATGTGACCCTGGTAAGTCACTTAACTTCAATTGCCTCAAAAAAAAATCAACAAGAAGAACAAGAACCAGAGCAAAATAGGAAGAAAAAAAGAGAAGGAAATGAGGAAGGGAAAATAACTTATTATGGCTTGTAAAATAATAGTGATTTTTTTTCTCTTGAAAATTGTTCAGTTGGGGCAGCTAGATGGTGCAGTGGATAAAACACCAGCCCTGAAGTCAGGAGGATCTGAGTTCAAATCTGGTCTCAGACACTTAACACTTTTTAGCTGTGTGACCCTGGGCAAGTCACTTAACCCCAATTGCCTCAGGAAAAAAAAAAATTCAGTTGCTCTTTGGTTGGCCAGAACATCAATTATTAACAAATACACATGCAATCAATGGTTTGGCTAATTTTGTCTTCCTTTCTGTCCATTCTCTCTCTCTCTCTCTCTCTCTCTCTCTCTCTCTCTCTCTCTCTCTCTCTCTCTCTCTCTCTGTCTCTCATCGCCAGTGATTGGCAGAGTTCCTGGCATATAATGCTACATGAAACACAAAACTCCTCCAACAACTTTCACTCCTTACTTTTTCAAATTATTTTGAGCAAAGTAACAAAAAAATAACGATAAAAATCAGAGTTCTAAAATAACATAATATCATTCATCAATAAACAGATAGGGAAAGGGGAAATATATTAAAGTTGATAGTACAAGGATAAGTTTGTAGTCCTGTCTTTGTCATTGTGTGTTTATGAGCAAGAAACTATAACCTTTTATTTCTCTAAGCTTACTTAGAACAACAAAAATTAAATTTTATATATTTTTTCACTTCAAGTATTATTTCAAATATTATATTTAAATATTTTTGTTAATTTTTCTTTTAAATTTTTAGTGTTTTCAATTAACTTTCATTGTGATTTATCTTTTGTGGTTTGGTTTTGATTACATTGTATTTACATATGCTTTCACAGTTTTCTAAAGGCATCTTTTTTTTACTTAAGGTCAGATTTCTTATAATTAGTCTGATATGAAATTGTTTATAGCTATTTCCAATAAACTATATATGCTAGCTTTAATTTTAATCAACATAAAAGTACAGAAAGATGTAATATTTTTTTAAAGAAAGGGTCCATAGAACATACAGCATTATATTTTAAGAATTAACTGCTTCACATACACTAGTGTAGTAAGATTATTAAGACAAACCCTTAGGCATAACAGAATTACAAAGCTCATTCCTCAGCCTGCTACTTGACTTGCTGCCTTATTTAATTTTATCATATTGAGTTATAGGTTAATCCAAAGATATATCCCAAGGTATAAATTAATCCAAAATTTATTTCCTCAGTAATTATGTAAATTTCAACATGTTCTCTCAATTAAGAGGTAAGCACAAAGATTTCATCCCATTTAATCCAATATTGTTTACTTAATAAAATTAGAAACCTTTTTTATCATAAGAAGCTTTTTATGTCTCTACCTTTCTCTTTCTATATTCAATACGAACATATTTTATTTGTATTTATGTAGACTTTATACAACTATGCATATATGTGTACATATATATACACACTAATATTATCTCAATATTTATGATACTAGGTATAAAAAAGATCAAAAATGAAATCAATAATAACACTGAAAATATATGCCTAACTAGTTTTGATATTTTGGTTATGATAAAAATAATAATCATAGTTTCTTTTAATTTTAGCTGTAACTGAAAATCACTTTTCCCTATATATGAAATGACCGTTCCCCCACTATTTGCACCCTAGATACCAAGCAATTTCTTCTCAAGAATTTTCAAATTTTTCTCGAGATAGAAGTTAAAACAGTTCAGACAAGAAGGCATTTCCATTGTCTTTCTCTTTATATTTTGTTTCTCTCAACCATCCTATAGAGTTATGCTTCCAAACTGATGCTTAAATCTACCATTCACAGCACTTTGTTTGACTCTGAAAGCCACAATAGCTACAGTTACTATATGGAAGTTTATAAATGGGAGGAGGGTGATTAATTTAGCCATTTCTCATGTTTTATTTCCTTTATTTTTGTCCTTACTACAAAATGTCTATTCTATTATCATGATATGGACTTCTATAATAATTTGTAATAGTTTATAAACTATCATAGCCTATCCTATTTTCTTCAATAGTAGGTTATATTCTTAATATTAATGAATGTTTCATCTTTTATGCCCACCATTTAGTTCAGTGACTGGGACTTAGTAAATAATAATATTTGTTGACTGATTTATGGTTGAAAGCAAATAAATTTTTTATTTTAGTATGAAGAGCAAAGAATATTACAATAATCTATGCAAAGTGAATATCTATTTTCCCTATATTATCAATCGACAAGTTGAAATTAGAAAGACAAATCTCATTGTTACTTTGAATGTGAATAGGTGAATGTGATGAATTTTTCTTCATTCCAAGTATCCAAACAATATTAAC
>JAJPUD010029479.1:0-13868 GCA_023553655.1 Myrmecobius fasciatus
CTATATAACATGAAAGGAGGAGGCCAAATGAGCTTCTTATAAACTATAACCTCTAAGTCTCAGTTTCTCTAGCTTTAAAAAATCTTTATTCTGCCCTTCACCTCACAACATGGTCATGACTCCATAAAAAGGCTAAAGAAAGAACCTCAACTCTTCCAAAGTCCCCCATAAACTGTAAAGTTTCCAATCGATGTAAAATAGAATCTGTCAGGGATCTTTTTAAAGGTGAGCACACGTATCCCATGGGCCTTGCTAAGGTGCCTGAACTCTGAATCTCACTGGGGTTGCAGGACTGATATTAAGGAAGTTAGCCCCCTTTAGCTGGGGGGATGGGAGAAGGTATGTGGGCAGAACAGTGGCTTGGTCAGAAATGCTCCCTGGAAGATCAGGAAAGTTTCCCCACTGGCCCAGAGAAATCCTTCTCTCCTTTCTCCTTAGATCACTGGCACTTTATCAGCAAATCCTGCTCTTGATTCTGTCCAGACTCTCCCAGGCTTAAAGGCTGTATTGGAGAATTTGGGAAAAGCTGAAATAAAGCAAAAGAAGACAAAAGTATAAACTGTCTTAAGTTGACAAGGACCTGGCAGCTGCCTTCTGTTTAACCCTCCTGACCTAGCTTTCTGTCTGAGTGCTGACTTGCCCCTGGCACATCTGTGTCTGGCTCTGGAGCTTCTTGTCTTCCTGAAGTGCAGGTAGGATTGGCCCTCCCCTGAGACGAAGCTCGACATCCTTCCCCTCTAATGAGCTTGGCCCCGTCTACACCTGTCCATGCGTCTATGTCATATTAAAGCTAATATAAGTGTAGCAGCTTCCCAGACCTGCTGTTCTCTACTCCAGGTAAACCATATCCACACTACAGTGTTCAATCCTAGGCATTTCCTAAACTTTAGGAAGGACATTGTATGAAAGGTGTCCAGAGGAGAGTAGCTGAGATGAAGAAGAGCTTTGAAATCAAACCATATGAGGAAACCCAAAAGGAAGTGGGATTATTTATGCTAGAGAAGAGAAGGAAGGTGTGGATAAAGGAGTACCCAACAGTGTGGGCAAATATTTGAAAGATTGTCCTGCAGGATGGGGTCAGAATTGCTCTGCTTGTTCTTAGAAGACAGGACCAGGATCAATAAGGGGTCAGTCATCAGCAATCAACAAACTCTGATCTTTTCCTAGATCAAAACTGGCTGAGTTCCCCAGCCAACCACCAAATTCCAATTATAGAGGTAACCTCAACCCTACTTAAGTTAGGTGGCACCATAGTGCATAGGATGCTACGCCTGGAATTAGGAAGATTCATTCTCCTGAGTTCAAATGCAGCCTCAGTCACTTATGAGGTGTGTGACCCTGAGCAAGTGACTCAATCCTGTTTGCCTCCACTTCCTCAAATGTGAAATGATTTGGAGAAAGAAATGGCAAACCATTCTTTGCCCAAAAAACCCCCCAAAAACCTAAACGGGATCCCAAAGAGTACTGGGGGGGGGGGAAGAAACTGAACAATAATTGATTGATTCACATGACCTCCAATAGGATCACTGGGATTTTATAATTTGCCGGAGTGATTTAAGAAAGAGGGGCGGGACTTACAGATAAGGAAACTAAAGCCAAGAGTGTTTGTTACTTAACCAGGGTTATACAGCTAGGAAGGCGTGAGATTTGAACCCAAGGCAATTCAGCCCTCCCAGGGAAGAGAAGACCCTAGAATCTGAACGCCTGCTCTTCAAATATCACTATGATGATAGCTACAATTTGTATCATGCCTCCAACCACAAATCTCTGCAAATGTATCTCCTTGGCACCTCCCAACCCCGGTGGCAAATATACATCCCTATTTTACAGACAGGGAAATTGTAACTGTAACTCACTTAAGTTTGAGATTAAGTGTCCTGCCCAAGTTCACAAAGCCAGTGAACTTCCAAGCAGGAACTCAAAGCCAGGTGTGCACTATTCAACCCAACTGATTTCCACTCCATCAGTGGATATCCAAGTGTGAAGGAGTCTACCAGGTTAGAAATGATTTTCCTGATAATGCTGACTTTTAATTTGTAGCACGATAAATATCAACAGATATATCAATAAATCAATAGATAGCATCCACATCAACAAAAGTTCCTGGAGGAAAGGGTCTTTAATAATTTTTAGAAGTATAAAGAAGTCCCAAGACCACAAACCTCTCCCCTACATAAGATGCCTCTCAAAAACATTCTGAAGTTTAAGTTAAACGGGGGGAAGGGGAGGGGGGCAGCTAGGTGGCGCAGTGCATAGAGCACCAGTCCTGAAGTCAGGAGGACCCGAGTTCAAATCTGCTCTCGGACACTTAACATTCCCTAGCTGTGTGACCCTGGGCAAGTCACTTAACCCCAATTGCCTCAGCAAAAATAAAAATAAAAATAAAAAATAAAACAGGGAGAAAATGGTTTTGAGATTCCCTCTAGTCAAGAGCCAGTAGAGGTGGGGGTTGGGGTGGGGATGGCAAATGTTTGCAATGGATCGGGAGGCTGGCTAGGAGATGAGCCTCTGGGGTCACTGGACTGAACTGAAGTCAGGATACACTTGGATTCAAATCCCACAACTTCTCTGAAGCCCCAGTTTCTTCATTTGTAAAATGAGCATGACCAAGATACCTGAAGTGCCTGCCTCATAGGGCTGTTGTTTCAGAAAAGTGATTGTTAATTTAAAAATTAAAATTAAAATGTCAACAATCACTACCATAGCGTTTATATGGCATTTTAAGGTTTTCAAAGCTCTTAAACGATATTGTTTCCTCCTAACAACTCTGGGAGGGAGGGTCTGTTGTGATGTCCATTTTATAGATGAGGGCACTGAGGCAGGCAGAAGAGAAGTGATTTGTTCTGAGTTCCGCGGCCTGCGGTGGGATTTGAACCCAGAATTTCCCAACTTCATACACCTGTCACGTGGTTCCTGAACCTTCGGGTGTTATATAAACCGCTCGCTGTGGTTATAATTCTCACAACACCCACAGCAATGGCAGAAGGACAGAGACAGGCGGAACCGGGAACAGAGCTGGCTCTGCCCGCCCAGGGTCGGCCAACCTCCAGGATGCCCGGGACAAGACTGGAGAAGAGGAGCGCGGAGCATTGCAGGATATAGAGGGGAAAGAGAAGGGAACCGCCCATTGCGAAGCACTAGGAGATACTGAGGGCAAGCAAGAGCGTCGGGCTCTTCCGCGGGGCTTTATGGGATATTGGGAGGGAGGATTATTATCATCACCACCTGAACAACAAATTCCAATCGGAAACGTAATCCTGCCTCCCCGCCGGATATGCGGTTTACGTAGCGTGGACACGCTTCGGTCCATCCCCTTTTTTTCGTCCTCTAAGGCTGGGACGCATTTCCGGGCTTCACTTCTCTTTTACGGCTCCGCGGCTTCGCCCCGCCTTCCACCTCCCCTACCCGAAGAGAGCGAGACGGCGCTTTTTCCCGCTGTTTTACGACAAGGCCGACCGCGCCGCGCCGCTTTACGGCGCCGGGAGCTGCGCGCGCATCCCGCGTCCCTTCCTGGTCGGCCACTGGAGAGTGGCTGGCGGCGCCGGCACCGTTCCCGTAACCATCCGTCTCCATCGGGACCGGCCGCGGCCTGAACAGGTGAGCGGCGCCGGGCCCAGGTCCGGGAGACCCGGGAGAGCCCCGCGGCGGGGGCGAATTCAGACTCCCGCGTTCTCCGCAGCCAGAGAAGCTAGCCGGGCCTCTCCCCCGGCCTCAGTTTCCCCCCTTATACAATGGGACCGGAAAGGGGGTGGGTCTGCTTCTCCTGGATCTGGGCCTCCCGGTGATCATTGCTTCAGCACTTTGAGTTCCCAGGCCAGAACAGGGGGGCTGGTTCTAGGCCACCAGGTTATGTCAAATATAGGGCGCGATCTCATTGGACTCCACTTTACAGCTGGGAACACTAAGGCTCCCCTAGCACGACCCGCCCTCTGCCTGTTGGGACCCCCTTGATGTCCGTGCCCAGCCGGGGACCCCTAACATGGGCCAGACACCCCCCAGTGTAACAAGTGGAGCCCATGCTGGGCTTCCCGGGAAATCAGGGGGCTGGAAGGGGAAGGGAGGGTCAAAAGGGGGCGCGCCACCCACTCCCTAAGCGGGTGTGGTGGGGCTTCCTGTGCCCCGCATCGGCAGTAGAAGATGAAACCAGGACGAGCGGCAGGGCCGGAGCAGCAGCGCTGCGGCTTGACAGTTACAGCTGTCAGGCAACCGACAGTGCTACCTACAGTGGAACAGGATGGGCGGCCCCCACTGGGGCTGCGCACCGGCCCTCCGCTCTCCCCTGGCTTCCTGTGCCCACACGAGAGTACCCAGAATCCCTGTCGTTTGTGAGGAGAGCTGAAACTAGAGCAGTCCACAGTTCAAATCCAGCCTTGTGAACCTGGACAAGTCCTTTCCCCATCTGCCTCAGTTTCCTCATCTGTAAAATGAGCTGGAGAAGGAAATGGCAAACCTTTGATATCTTTGCAAAGATAAAGTTATAGTGGGCCAAATTAACAATAAACTTCCTCAGGAGAAGATCACTTGTGCTCAAACTGTGGGGTGGCCCTTAGATGTCATTTCTCTAAGCGTGGCTTCGGTAGCTATAAAGTTGGGTCATAATACCCGCCCTGCCTGCTTCAGTGGTTGGTTGTTACAGTCAGAGAATGGAAGTTGCTGTGACTTAAACACCACAGAGTCCCATAGGACAGAATGGGTGGGTCTGGGTTCGCTCTATTGGGAGGGCAGGGGAGGAGATGCTCTCTCCCTTTATGCTTCTCCACATTTGGCAGTAATGCCCTAATTTGTCTTTTTAAGGTTTTAGAAGATGGCAAAGTTTGTGACTCCGGTGATCCAGGACAACCCCTCAGGCTGGGGCCCGTGTGCTGTCCCCGAACAATTTCGGGACATGCCCTATCAGCCGTTCAGTAAAGGAGATCGGTTGGGCAAGGTAATTGGGAGGTAGCGGGAGGCTGGTCTGTGAAGGCAGGACGAGGCTGGCAGCATGGACTCAAGTTCCCGTTTTCTCAGAAGCTCCTGTCTTCCTTGTGAGGGTGCCTGCTGAGATGGGCCGTGACCTTCTCAGAGTCAGTGTGACGGACAAGATGCTTCGCAGGCACCGCGCCCCACTCTTTTGTGTTGGCAAAGCCGCTCTGTCACTGACTGGGGATTTCTGAAACAACAGACACTCGGCCTGCTGACCTGGGCCTTCTCTCTTTCTCCTTGTCATCCCCATTAGGTTGCAGACTGGACAGGTGCCACCTACCAGGATAAGAGGTATACGAGTAAGTGTTGCTGAATTGACTTTGTGAAGTTGGAATTGAGGGAAGTGTCTAGAGAGAATTCGTTCTGTTGTATGACATTCCCCTCCCTGGGCCCCAGCTCTTCATCAGAAGCCACTGGACTGGGGGACCCCAAAGGTCCCTTTCAAGTTCTGAGACTGTGTTTGGTCTGTTGTCTCCTCAGATAAGTATTCCTCCCAGTTTGGTGGTGGAAGTCAGTATGCTTATTTCCATGAGGAGGACGAGACCAGTTTCCAATTGGTAGACACAGCCCGGACCCAGAAGACGGCTTACCAGAGGAACAGGATGAGGTTTGCCCAGGTAGGACCAGACCACCTTGGGGGGGTGTCCTGCTGTTGAGAGTCCAGGCATTGCGGAAATGCTGACCTATGGGCCTTAGGGTTAATTCATCCAAGGAAAGTCAAGCTTTCCTTGGGAAAAAGTGGCCCATTAGCAGTTGCTTACCTTGCCAGAACTTTTTCAAACTCTTCTCAGGTAGAGCTAAAAAGGATTTTATTCTGGAGTCTGTAAGCATTTGAGATGCTCAGGGGCCACTCTGTGTGACTCTGGACAAGGTCAGGGCCACTCTCCAAGATGGAATTGTGGAACAAATGCCAGCCTGCACTGGCAGAGGGCATTTCCTCACCCGAGAGTTCCTGTACCCCTGAAATCACTGAACACTGGGTTCAGTCCAAACCCAAAATGATGGGCAGCAAGACTGTCTTGTCACAAAGGAGTCAAATGAGCATGATGGATGTAAGAAGTTATGAGATGGAGCTTAACAACATTCTCATGAAACGCTAACCCGTAGACAGATGGAGACATTGGCAGGAGTGGGGATTGCTCAGAGCTGCCCTGACCAGGGGAAGAAGGGGTGTCTCATACACTCGTTTCTGCAGTAAGGCTTCCTGAGAAAGCTGTCCATAAAACAAAGTCGCAGTTAGCTTTAGTGGTTTTGAAGTAGAAAGGTTTTAGCACTTTCAACCATATTTTGTCCCTTTTCTATATACAAACCTGACTTGTATATGGGGCTTCGGTCTCTGGAATAGTAGTCTGTTCCTATATTCCCCAAGACAGCCATGAATTAAGAGTAAAGGCCATGGTTCAAGCCTTGAAATCTCCAAAAGTGTTTTGCCAGATGTGCCCTTTGCTGGGTTGGGCTTTGTTTATTCCTGTTAGCCCTTGGGTTAATTACTCTAGGTAATGTGCCCAGTCACGTTGTGTAAGCTCTTGAAAGTGGCAAAAGAAAGTTGCTCCTCATTTTAGATGCTTCCCACCTGCACCCCCAGACACTGGGCTTACTTGTAGTGCCAGGACATTCATGCACAGCCCTAATCTGTCACAGACCCTAATTCTGTGAGCATCTTCTCTTCCTCAGCGGAATCTTCGGAGGGACAAAGACCGTCGGAATATGTTGCAGTTCAACTTGCAGACCCTGCCTAAGAGTGCCAAGCAGAAGGAGAGGTAAGGGCCTGGTTTTCCCGAGCTGGACTGGGCCTTACAGTGAGCGGAGCAGAAGCCAGGCTGGATGCCTCACGTTCTCCAGGGCAGCTTTGACCTCAGCTTTCTAGGATTGTCCCATTGAGAGATGCAGAGGAAGCATCGGGGTTCTTAGAGCTTTGCCGATGAGAATGGCCATCCATTCATTGTGAGGAGCAGGCCAGCCCAGGGACACCTCCTGCTTTTGCTAAAGTTACATTTTCCTTGGCCTTTCAGAGACCGCATACGTCTGCAAAAGAAGTTCCAGAAGCAGTTTGGAGTAAGGCAGAAATGGGACCAAAAATCCCAGGTATGAGCCAATCCTGCGTTTGGGGGTGGCCTGTGGGGGCTCCAGCTCACCCCGAGGTGGGACGCCCATTTCCTCACTCCCAGAGCCCCCGCTCAGCCCAGGAAGAGAATCCTTGCACTGGCTGGGAATCAGGTACAATTACGTGGCCTTGGTGCATTCACACTCCTTTCCTTTTCCATGATTTTCCTTCCACAGAAGCCCCGGGATTCTTCCGTCGAGGTTCGTAGTGACTGGGAGGTGAAGGAAGAAATGGATTTCCCTCAGTTAATGAAGATGCGTTACTTAGAGGTGTCAGAACCGCAGGACATGTGAGTGGCCTCTATCATCCCTCCATGCTGCATGTGCTCCCCAGGGTCCAGACCACCGAGTGAGCAGCTCTCATGGGAGGAGAGGGGGCATGGGCCTTCCAGCCCATCTCTGACTCGCCTTCTCCCACCTGCAGCGAGTGCTGTGGGGCCCTGGAATATTATGACAAAGCCTTTGACCGGATCACCACGAGGAATGAAAAGCCTCTGCGAAGCATCAAGCGCATCTTCCACACCGTCACCACGACAGATGACCCTGTCATCCGCAAGGTGCCTCCTCCCCACCCCTTTCTCTAGGCAGAACAGGGACATGTAGCCTGGACTCAGAAACTCCCCTTTGGAGCAAGATGTCCAGGGACCAGCCAGCTCTGCCCATGTGCATGTGGGAGGGGTGAGATTTAAAACGAAGGTCACCTGCTCACGCCAGGGTCAACTTTGTGTGCCACGTGTGACGTGGCTCCGCAGATGTGCTCCCCTGGCTGATCAGAGCCATGGCCCCAATGTAGGAGCCATGAGGCCACAGACTGGCCGCTTCTGCATCTCAGCACACACCACGGCTGACAGGCACCTACCTGCCCTTGAGGGAGATTGATCCTTCTCTGTTTTCTTGACAGCTGGCAAAGACTCAGGGCAACGTGTTCGCCACAGACGCCATCCTGGCCACACTGATGAGCTGCACCCGCTCGGTCTATTCCTGGGATATTGTCGTCCAGAGGGTCGGCTCCAAGCTCTTTTTTGACAAAAGGGATAACTCGGACTTTGGTGAGTTTTCCTGGTGGGCATTGGTACACGAAGTCAGGCTTGTCACGTGTCAGGGGCCTAGCTGGCTTTCAAGGGAGCAGGAGAGGGCTGCAACTGGGGGATGTCTACCCTGGGGAGGGGGGCCCGCCCACCTGCCTGCTCAGACGCTCTCACCTTCCCCTTTGCCTCGTAGACCTCCTGACTGTGAGCGAAACTGCCAACGAGCCCCCTCAGGATGAAGGCAACTCCTTCAACTCCCCCCGTAACCTTGCCATGGAGGCTACCTACATCAACCACAATTTCTCCCAGCAGTGCCTACGAATGGTGAGAAAGCTGAGGGATCCTCCCCACTGAACCTGTTGTCATTATGGCCAGGAGCCGCATGTGGGCCCTGGGCTTCACTGGGCAGTACCGGGGCCGGGGCAGGGTAGGCCAAGCTCTCCGCTGCCACACTCATAACCTCTTCTGAATTCTGTGCAGGGAAAGGAAAGGTACAAGTTTCCCAATCCAAATCCATTTGTGGAGGATGACATGGACAAGAATGAAATTGCCTCAGTGGCATACCGGTATGTCGGGTCTATGCTGGGGCAGACATCATGATCCACTCAGGTTGGGCCGGGCCAGGCTGAGTTTCCTTTCTCCCTCCTGCAGGTACCGGAGGTGGAAGCTTGGTGACGACATCGACCTCATCGTCCGCTGTGAGCACGACGGCGTGATGACTGGGGCCAACGGAGAGGTGTCTTTCATCAACATTAAGACCCTTAATGAGTGGGACTCCAGGGTGAGTGCTCCCCAGGATGACTTACCCAGAACTCTGTGCCAGCCTCCCCGTGGCTCCACATTTAACATCCACATCTCTTAGGTTCTCGGCCTCTGGGAGACAAGTACAGGGGTTGTGGCCACCGTGAGTCCCTGTCGCTCACTCTCTGCTTTATTTTCTCCTCTCACGGGGGCCCTGCCACCATCTGGATAGATTTGGTGTCTTCATTTTTCTCCCACAGTAGCTTGGTCTGAAAGGGTTTTATCTGTGGCCCAGCAGCCTCCCTTCCGTGACTTGGCTTCTTTACTGACCTGGTCGCACCCGTCTAAGGAAGACTATGTTGTTCCTCCTTGTCGGGATCCCAGGTGACTACTGCCACCCACTGAAGCAGCTGTCTTCACTTCCCCACTCTGTCCTAGGTAGGGTGTAGGTGAGAGGCGACTATCAGCTGCCACTGCTGCCACCAAATCTCACTGGGTCTCTGCAGGAGAAGGGCCCCCCTGCTGCCATGTCCCTTGTTGCTTGGAGGGAGATAAGCCAATGTGGAAGCCGTTGGTTCCTTCCCTAGACACAGTCTCCTAGAACTGGCCTCAAAGCCAGGAGAACGTAGGCAGTCCCTCACTCGGCAGGGGCACTCTCCGTCCATCCCTGAGGACCAAGACCAGCTCCGAGCACATAAAAAAAGGGAATCCCGCTTCTTGCCCTCAGCGAGCTTATGTTCTAACAGCCCCTGAACCACTTGTAATGATCAGAGCAGACAAAATGAATCCGGGGGGGAGGAGGGGGAGGTAACCTCGGGATTAGTGGAATCAGGAATACCCAGAAAGACCTCCTATAGGAAGCAGAGGTAGGCCAGTAAGTATGGTGCCTGCCTTGTAGCCTGCCTGAAGGGCAGGAGAATGGCCCAGATTACAAAGGGGGGAAAGGCCAGACTGGGAAGAGCAGATCTTCCCGGGGAGGTTATTTGAAAGGATCCCGGGAGAGTCACTGCTGGGCCAGGGGATAGGAAGCAGGGAGTAGAGAGAAGTCTTTCTGTGAGTCAGGTATGATAGGAAAAGAAAGTAGCTGATGGTTATATGGAGTGAATGAGGGAAGACTGGGAGGTCCGGTTTTGGGGGAGAGAGAAGGGAGTGAACTCTATAGCACCTCCTCTGTGCTAGGACTTTTTTTTTTTCCCTGAGGCAATTGAGGTTAAGTGACTTGCCCAGGGTCACACAGCTAGGAAGTGTTAAATGTCTGAGGCCAGATTTGAACTCGGGTCCTCCTGACTTCAGGACTGGTGCTCTATCCAGTGTGCCATCTAGCTGCCCCTGGTTTTCACAAATATTAATTCATTTGATAACAACCCTGTAAGGTAGATGCTGTTGTCCCCTTTGTTGAGGAAAGTGACTTGTGCAGGGTCACACAGCTGGAGCCTAAAGCCTGATTGGGATTCAGGACTTCAAGACTGGACCCAGTGCTCTGTTCACTGTGTCTCCAGTTGCTGCAGTTTAAAGAAGAAAAATCAGTTGTTTTGGAGGTGTTGGATTCAGAATGCTTCCAGACATCGAGCTGGTGCTGTGGGCCTAGAGTTCAGAAGAGACTAGAACTGGATAGAACAATCCAGGGCATCATTAGTGTTAATAGAGTTGTTAAACCACTTGGGGCCAATAAGATCCTCAAGTAACAGCAGAGAGAAGAGGGCCCGAGACAGAGCCGTAGGCACATCCACAGGCAGCACGTGGGAACAAGGCTGAGGTCCCTCCTCAGCAATGGACAAAGCCGCTGAGCAGCATCCAGCCAGGCAGGATCAGGAAAACAAAGGCACCTCTAAGCTGAAGAGGATGAGGATTGCAACCCGGGCTGCCAAGGGCTGATCAGAGAAGGGAACTGAGGAGGGGGCCGTGGGATTTGGGGGCGCTTGTGACCTCAGTAAAGTGCCTGTATAGTATCTGGGGCTACTTTGAATGCCTCGTTTATAGTGGACAGAGAGAGGTGAGGGCTGTAAGTTGGGAGATTCTTTCCCAGAAGGAGCTTTTTCTGCCGCTGGTTTCCTGACCTGCCCCCATTTAGGGACAAGTGGAAGGGCCCTTACCCATCACCCCATGCACCCTTCTGGTTCAGTGAGGTCATTTCTCCAGACTCTGGCCCATGTTGATGCATATGCTTTGGGTTGGACCTGCCTCCTCAACAATTCTGCCCCATAGATCATCCTCCAGTGACCCTCCTGGCCACCTAATCCCCTCAGGTTATTCCTCCACTTTCTTCTGTATCCCCAGGTAGGAAATGACAGGTACCCACCCCTTTAGGCTCAATGTGTCTATGGAGCTTGTTGACCTTGCACTTCATGTCAGTGAAAGTCTTCCCTGCCCACTCCATCCTTGAGGCACTCCTCCTGGCACTTGGTTTCTCCACGGCATGTGCACTGTGCCATCTGATCCATGAGCACCTCCAGGGGTAGTAGGAAGCCTCCCTTCTGCCCTGCCCTGTTGTGTCCACAGCTGGTGCTTGGTCATTGACGGGCCATTGCCCAGGCCAGGGTCAGCACACCCAATTCTTCCTTGAATTCTGGCCTCTTTGGGGTCTTTCACCCCAGCAGGGTGTATCTGGGAAGAAACCTCAGGACACTAACTGCCTGGCGGTGGCTCTGCTTTCCCTTGACAGCACTGCAATGGCGTGGACTGGCGTCAGAAGCTGGACTCTCAGCGAGGGGCGGTCATTGCCACAGAGCTTAAGAACAACAGCTACAAGCTGGCTCGCTGGACCTGCTGCGCACTGCTGGCCGGATCAGAGTACCTCAAGCTCGGGTGAGAGCCATGACTAGCCTGGGGGAAGGGGGGAGATACTGTGGGACGTGGGTTCCACTGGCCATGATTGCCCTTAGGGGCTCCCCAGGAAGGCCATCACAGAGCTCCCTGCCTCACCCCTTCCCCTCAGGTACGTGTCCCGCTACCACGTTAAGGACTCAGCTCGTCACGTCATCCTGGGCACCCAGCAGTTCAAGCCCAATGAGTTTGCCAGCCAGATCAACCTGAGCGTGGAGAACGCCTGGGGCATCCTGCGCTGCGTGATCGACATCTGCATGAAGCTGGAGGAGGGCAAGTACCTCATCCTCAAAGACCCCAACAAGCAGGTGATCCGCGTCTACAGCCTGCCCGACGGCACCTTCAGCTCCGACGAGGACGATGACAATGAGGACGAAGACGAGGACGAGGAAGGTCCGTGGGCTTCAAGGGCTGGGGAGCATCCCTTGGAACCATGGGAAAAGGCGGGAGGGGCCTTCGGGGGCAAGGAGACCCAAGTTCCCTGCCTTGGCTTATAGCGACTCCCCTCCACAGCAGTGAAGGGGATGCACTGGGGGTGTCTCCATTCTCCAGCTAAAGACAATGGGTTGTTTGAGACTTCAGGGCTAATTGGTGACATTTCTGGGTTCAGATTCTGGGCCCCAAGAGGAATAGTGCAACTCCTGGGGCTACTTACTTCCAGGCCTTGGGCTCCTGCTCACATGGCCACAGGCAGGCCACCTAGACAGAACAATATCAGAGCTCCAGCGGGGATGAAGGCCTGGGTTCCAGTTCCCCTTCAGACAGCGGCTAACTGGGGCGTGGGGAGGAGGGGAGTCTGGGCAGGCAAACCCCCTGGGTGTGCTGGAGCTGAAATCAGCAGCTCTTGAAACAAAAGCCAATGCCAGCTGTTAGTCACTGACATCTCTGCCCCATCGAGCACTTGGAGAGGACATGGGGTCACTGGGTATGTTTGAGGAGTGGGGAAAAGGCCACCCTTTGCCATGTACTCATGCCCCTGCTCCTTGTCTTTCAGAGGAAGAAGCATGAACGGGACAGCAAGGCCGATTGTACACCCCTGTACATCTTCACACCTCTTTGCCTAGAAGGGACTAGAGGATCCTGTGGGGATTAGCCTTGTCTACACAGAGGTTTAATAGATGAAATAAAGAGAAACCTAATTCATCTTTGTTTGGCATGGTCACTAACTGAGTGGACTGGCCAAAGAGGTCATTGGAGGTCAACAGTGAGCACCCCAAGTCTGAGGCACCTGAAAGGGGGGCTGCCATGGCTGAAGAATTCACCAGCCTGCAGTCCATCTTTCCCCACCTTGACTCCAGCCAGGCTGGTCCTTGGCAGCCCCAGGCCCATGGTGGACAAAGGCTTCCTGGCCTGGTCCCATTGGGAGACCATTGAGTGCTTTTGGGTGTTTCTGACTAAGCATTTTCCAGGGGAGGGAGCCCGGATGGGGGGCACCTTCCCAGACCAGTAGACATGGGATTCTTCTGAGCTGAAGTGCTCTGGAGAGAGGCGGCAAGAGGATACAGTGGGAGGTGAGAGGGTCATGTGCTCAGGAGGAAACTGTTCCCTGGGCTTTGGACTCTGTCCAACCAGGAACAAACCTACACCTGGAGGCCTAAAACTCCCTCCCCGAGATGCTCCTTCCTCCAGGGCCTCACTTTATGGTGCCTGATAATGAGATATGCAGGTAGAGCAGACCAGAGAGCCAGATTGGTGGGAAGCCCTGGTTCTTCACCCCCAGGACAGTCTACACAAACTCCAGAATCTCCTTGGTTGATACACAGGCTAATGAGCAGGCCTTGATTTAACTTGACCTTCCTGGAGGTCCTAATGAGCACACCCCAGGATTAGCAGACAGTCAGGCCCCAGGCTGACAATTGGGATCAATCACGCATTGGCCAAGTACTCATCATCATCTCATGATGGGCAGAAGAGGGGTGATGAGGGACCGAGGGCCAACAAAACTGGCTGGGAACCTTTCCATGTCAGTCGCTATAACAAGGCAAAGTCTTGATTAAGCAAGTGAATTCAAACTGCAGCTCACAGCTCTAGAACTTAAAATCCCTAATCCCGTGGAGTCATCAAAGTGATTAATAACTGACTGGGATAAAAGAGGGGTCTGATTCATCATGTCACACACTGGTCCCTGATGGAGAGTGGCAGCCCAAGCTTTTCTGATGCTGTACTCAAAGCACAATCTTCACCTTTCCAGTGGCTAGTCCCACCCTCCCA
>JAJPUD010029480.1:0-13867 GCA_023553655.1 Myrmecobius fasciatus
TTTATAATATCATTCTTTATGCCTACATCATGAATCCATTTTGACCTTATCTTGGTATATGGTGTTAGGTGTGGGTCAGTGCCTAATTTCTTCCAGACTAGTTTCCAATGATCCCAGCAGTTTTTGTCAAATAGTGAGTTTTTATCCCAAAAACTGGGGTCTTTGGGTTTATCAAACACTAGATTACAATTGTCATTGAGTATTTTGTTCGAACAGACAATTTTCAGAGGATGAAATTAAAACTATTTTTAGTCATATGAAAAGGTGCTCCAAATCACTATTGATCATAGAAATGCAAATCAAGACAACCCTGAGGTACCACTACACACCTGTCAGATTGGCTAAAATGACAGGAAAAATTAATGATGAATGTTGGAGGGGTTGTGGGAGGGCTGGGACACTGATGCATTGTTGGTGGATCTGTGAAAGGATACAGCCATTCTGGAGAGCAATTTGGAACTATGCTCAAAAAGTTATCAAACTGTGCATACCCTTTGACCCAGCAGCATTTCTATTGGGCTTATATCCCAAAGAAATCACAAAAGAAGGAAAGGGCCCCACATGTGCAAGAATGTTTGTGGCAGCTCTTTTTGTA
Organism: Myrmecobius fasciatus; assembly: GCA_023553655.1. Taxonomy (NCBI): domain Eukaryota; kingdom Metazoa; phylum Chordata; class Mammalia; order Dasyuromorphia; family Myrmecobiidae; genus Myrmecobius; species Myrmecobius fasciatus. The sequence goes on from JAJPUD010029480.1 coordinate 596, forward strand.
GTGGCTAGAAACTGGAAATTGAATAGATGCCTTTCATTTGGAGAATGGCCGAATAAATTATGGTATATGAATGCTATGGAATATTATTGTTCTGTAAGAAATGACCAGGAGGACGATTTCAGAGAGGCCTGGAGAGAATTGCATGAACTGATGCTGAGTGAAATGAGCAGAAGCAGGAGATCATTATATACGGCAACAACAATACTATATGATGATCAATTCTGATGGGCATGGCTCCCTTCAACAATGAAATGTTTCAAACCACTTCCAGTTGATCACTGAAGAAAGCCATATACACCCAGAGAGAGGGATGTGAAATGTGGACTACTGCTTAATGTTCTCATACTCTTCATTGATGTTTGCTTACATTGTGTTTCATTTATCTGATATGTCTTTTGTGTAGAAAAGATTTTTCTTGCACAACAATGATAAGTTTGAAAATATGTATATATATATTCGATTTGTCAAGTATTTTAACATAATTAACATGTAGTGGATATCCTGCCATCTAGGGGAGGGGTGGGGAGTTGGGGGGGGAATTTTTAACAGAAAGCTTTGTAAGAGTTAATGCTGAAGAATTACCCACACATATGTTATACAAATAAAATAAAATAAAAACAATAAAATAAAACAAGTTAGAAATTCTTATATCAAAGTAGATATTAATAAAATTTAAAATAAGAAGACTATTAATTAATAAAGAAAACTAAAAATTGGTTATATGAAAAAATAGACAAACCTTTAATTAATTTTATTAGAAAAAGAAAACGAAAAAAACAAATCGCCAGCCTTGAAAATGAAAAGGGTGTATTTACTACCAATGAAGTAGAAAGTAAAGCAATAAATATGAGCTATTTTGTTCAATTATATGACAGCAATTCTGACAATCTAACAAAAATGGATGAATATTTACAAAAATATAAATTGCCTAGATTAACAGAAGAGGAACCACATCATTTAAATAAACCCATTTTAGAAAAAGAAATTAAACAAGTCATCGATATACTCCCGAAGAAAAAATCTCCAGGGACAGATAAATTTATAGATTAATTCTACCAGATATTTAAAGAACACTTAATTCCAATACTATAAAAACTATTTGGAAAATAAGCAAACAAGGAGTTCTGCCAAATTCCTTCTATGACTTGAATATGATGCTGATACTTAAACTAGGAAGAGTCACAACAGCGAAAGAAAATGATGAACTAATCTACCTAATGAATATTTATACAAAACTTTAAAATAAAATATTGCCAAATAGATTATAGTAATTTATCATCAGGATAATACCATATGACCATGTAAAATTTGTACCAGGAATGTATGGCTGGTTCAACTTTAGGAAACCTATCAATATAATTAAATATATCAATTACAAAACCAATCAAAATAATATGATTATCTCAAAGCAAAAAGAGTCTTTGATAAAATACAATATCCATTCCTATTACAACAGTAGAAAGCAGAGAAATAAACAGTTTTTTTCTTAAAATGATGAGCAGTATCTATCTATACCCTTCAATAAACATTATATGGAATGGGGGATAAGCTAGCTTCATTCACAGTAAGATCAGAGGTGAAGAAAGGCTGCCGTTTATCATCACAATTATTAAATATAGCACTAGAAAATTTAAAGTTGAAGGATATAAAATAAAACAACACAAATCACTAACATTTCTATATATTACCAACAAAGCTCAGCAACAAGAGATTGAAAGTGAAATTCCACTGAAAATAATTGAAGACAATTTCTGGGGGCAGAGCCAAGATGGTGGAATGAAGCCCGGAAGTTGTTTGTGCTTTTCGAGTCTGACTGAATGAAACCACTCTCCAGTTTGAGACAGTTCAGAAAAACTTCAAGAAAAATAAGTCTCAGTGGGATAAAAGGAGTATTCATCACAGTTCAGATAATATCTCTAATAACTAATTAGAGGGTCTTAATCACAGCAGATCAGCAACTGGGACCTTTTACTTTGGCCCAATATCAAAGCAGACCAGTGGGGCAACCTCCGATCCAGAGCAGAAAACAAATTATTGGTCAAGGAAACTAAGCTGTCACTTGGAAAAAGTAGGTATGACTACTCCCTGCTGTGAGCAAGATAACAAATACAAGAGGCCCCTGTGCTCAAAGCCAAGGCTTAAAGTGGCACAAGAAGCTTGGAACTGTGCTTCATATACTTCAGGAGCAGATTTTGACCTATGGAAGGAAGGAAGGAAGGAACAAAAAAGTAAGGAAGGAAAAAAAGTAAATAGAAAATGAGCAAGAAACAGAAAAAAATATATAATTATAGAAAGCTGCTATGGTGACAGGGAAGACCAAAACACTAACTCAAACAAACTGTCCACAGAAGAAATCACAAAGGGTGATATGATTTAGTCTCAAGCACAAAGAGATTTCAGAAGTGCTCATAAAAGATTTTAAAAGACACATAAGAGAGGTAGAAGAAAAAATGTGAATTCGAAATGAAAGGTATGCAAGAGAGAATCAACAACTTGGAAGAGGAAGAAAAAAATTCATTCAAGAAAATTATTCCTGAAAATAATATAATAGGCTAAATGCAAAAAAAGCAAAATAGTAAAGAAAATACCTCAAAAAGTATAATGTATCTAATAGAAAAAGAGATATAAAAGCTAACTGAATAAAATCAGACACAAAAACTAAAATCTGGCAAATGGAAGCTAATGATTCCATGATAAATCAAGAATCAGTCACACCAAAAAGAATGAAAATGTAAAGTTTCTCGTTAGGAAAATAATGAATCTGGAAAACATGTTGAGGAGACAATTCAAAAATTACTGCTCTGCCACAAGCCATGACTAAAAAAAGAACCTTAATGGCATTCTTCAAGAGATCAAGGAAAGCTTCCCTGATATACCAGAACCGGGAAGGCAAAATAGTCCTTGAATCCATCAATCACCTCCAGATAGAGATTCCACAAGGAAAATTCCAAAAAACATTGTTGTAAAACTCCAGAACTATAATCTCAAGGAAAAAAATACTGCAAGCTACCAGAAAAAAGCAATTATCAAGGAGCAACAATCAGGATTACCCAGAATCTGGAAGCTTTTAAAATAAAGGATTGGAGAGGCTGGAATACCATATTCTGGAAGGCAAAAGATCTGGTATTAAAACCAAGGATCAAGTAGCCAGCAAGATTGACCATCATTTTTTAGGGGAACAGATGGATCTTGAATGAAGTAAGGGACTTTCAATCTTTTGTACTGAAAAAACAAGAACTGAACACAAAATTTGATTGATCTTCAAACACAGTACTCAAGAGAAGCATAGAAAGGTAAACAAGGAAAATACATATTGTTTTAAAAAATATAAATTATTTAAATTAGAAATAAATTAAAAATTAAATTAGGAAAAATTATAGTTGCAAATCAAGCATTGTATCTTTTGCTAGACAGCTGGAAGGGGGATACATGCATAAAGGGTATGGGTACAAATTGAATCTGATATGATGATATCAAAGAAAAAGACAAAAATTGGAAAACAGTTTGTACTGGAAGAGAAAAGGGAAGGTAAAGTGGGAAAATTAGATCACTTGAAAAGGCACAAAATACAACAGAAAGAAAGAAGAAAGGTGGATGAACATTGTCTAAAGCTTAATTTCATCAGAATGGCTCAAAGAAGGAATAACATATTCACTCAAGTGGGTATAGGAATTTATCTTATACTATAAGGAAACAGAAGGAGAATGGAGAAAGAAGAGGGAGGGGATGTATAGAAGAGAGGGCAGAAATACTAGGAGAAAGAGGTAAGATAAGAAGAGAAGGAAGATAAAAAAGAAAGTTGTTAAGGGTAAGTTGGGTCAGAAACAAAACACTACTAAGGAAGAATGGGGTGGAGAGAACAAAAGTAATATATAGGAGAGAAAATAGGATGGCGGGAAATATACAAATTGTAATCATAATTGTGAAGGTAAATGGGATGAACAATCCCATAAAATGGAAGCAAATAGAGTGATTAAAACCAAGAATCCTACAATCAATTGTTTAGAAGTTAGACATTTGGAATAGAGAGATACATGCAGAGTAAGGGTAAAAGACTGGAGCAGAATTTACTATGCTTCAGCCAAAGCAAGCAAACAAACAAACAAACCCCCCAAAAAGGGATAGCAATTCTAATGTCAGATAAAGCAAAAGTAAAATCAGATCTCATTGAAAGAGATAAGAAAACTACATCTTGTTAAATGGTACCATAAACAAGAAGTGCTATTGACACAAAATATATATGTACCAAATGGTAGAGCATCCAAATTCTTAGAGAAGATAAACCTTTTGGGAGTTCAACCTTCCACTCTCAGAATTAGGTAAATCAATCCACGAAATAAACAAGAAAGAAACTAGGGATTTGAATAGAATCTTAGAAAATTTAGATATGATAGACCTCTGGAAAAAACTGAATAGAGATAGAAAGGAATATTTTTTAGCAGAATTTAGCAGAATATTTTTTAACATGATATCTATATATGTATTGACCATATGTTAGGATATAAAAACCTCATAATAAAATGCAATAAGATAGAAATTGTATTTGCTTCCTTTTCAGATCACAATGCAATAACAATTACATTCAATAAAAGGGCAGAGAAAGATAGACTAAAAACCAATTGGAAATTATATAATCTAATTCTAAGGAATGAGTGGGTCAAAAAACAAATCATGAAATAAACTATTTCATCCAAGAAATAAGACAACATATCAAAATCTATGGGATGTTGCTAAAGAGTTCTTAGAGTAAATTTTATATTTCTAAATAGTTTCATAAATAAAATAGAGAAAGAAGAAATCAAAGAATTGGACATGAAACTGGGAAAAAAGCTAGGAAAGGAACAAATTCAAAAACTCTCAATTAAATTTCAAGTTACAAATTATTATATAAAAGGAGAGATTAATGAATTTGAAAATAAGAAAAGTATTGAATTAACAAATAAAATTAAGAGTTAGTTAAATGAGAAAGCAATAAAATAGACAAACCTTTGGTAATTTGATCAGAAAAAGGAAAGAAAAATAAAAACAATTTACAAGCATCAAAAATGAAAAGTGTGAATTTGCTAACAATGAAGATCAAATTAAAGCAATTATTAGGAGCTATTTTACCCAATTGTATGCAAATAAACTTGAGAATGTAATTGAAATAGATGAATATTTTACAAAATATAAATTTCCCAGATTAACAGAAGAGGAAATAATTTACTTAAATAACCCGATTTTATTTTATTTTTTTAATTAAAGATTTTTATTTGCAGAACATATGAGTGATTTTTCTACATTGATGTTTGCAAATTTTTTTTCCAAATTTTTCCCCTCCTCCTCCCCACGCCCACACCTAGATGACAAGTGTTCTAATACAAGTTAAATATGTTAAATTATATGACAAATCATATATAAATATATATGCATCTAGGCACATATCTATAGTTATCTTACTGCACAAGAAAAATCAGATCTAGAAAGAGAAAAAAAAACCTAAGAAGGAAATAAAATGCAAGCAAATATTCACAGAAGGAATTAAAATGCTGTATTATGGTCCACATTCAGTTCCCACAGGCCTCTCCCTGGATGCATATGACTATCTTCATCGCTGAACAATAGGAACTGGTGTGAATCACCTCATTGTTGAAGAGAGCCATGTTCATCCAAATTGATCATCATATAGTCTTGTTGCTGTGTATAATGATCTCCTGGTTCTGCTCATTTTACTTAGCATCAGTTCATGTAGATCTCTCCAGGCTCTCTGTAATCATTTTGTTGGTAGATTCTTATAGAACAATAATATTCCATAACATTCCTATACCATAATTTCTTCAGCCATTCTCCAATTGATGGGCATCAATTCAGTTTCCAGTTTCTAGCCATTACAAAAAGGGCTGCCACAATCATTTTTGCACATGTGTGTCCCTTTCCCTCCTGTAAGATCTCTTTGGGATATAGGCCCAATAGAAACACTGCTGGGTCAAAGGGTATGCACAGTTTGATAACTTTGTGAGTATAGTTCCAAATTGTTCTGCAGAATGGTTGGATCCATTCACAGTTCCACCATCAATGTATCAGTGTCCCAGTTTTCCCACATCCCCTCCAACACTGATCATTATGTTTTACTGTCATCTTAGCCAATCTGACAGGTGTTCAGTGGTATCTCAGAATTGTCTTAATTTGCATTTCTCTCATCCATAGTGATTTGGAGCACCTTTTCATATGACTCGAGATAGTTTTAATTTCTTCATCTGAAAATTGTCTGTTCATATAATTTGACCATTTATCGATTGGAGAATGGCTTTAATTCTTATAAATTTGAGTCAATTCTCTATATATTTTAGAAATGAGGCCTTTATCAGAACCCTTAAATGTAAAGATGATTTCCCAATTTATCGCTTCCCTCCTAATCTTGTCTGCATTAGTTTTGTTATACAAAACCTTTTTAATTTTATATAATCAAAATTATTTATCTGGTGTTCAATTAGGTGTTCCAGTTCTTCTTTGCATACAGATACCTTTCTTAAGAGAGATATATCTCAATTGGACAGGGGGAAATGCAGCAAAACAAAGGTGTAACATGAGGAGGCTCAATATGGGGAGGTCCATTGCTGGAAATCTAGTGGGAGGCTTTCAATTAATACATCAGTAATGCCTACTCTGCCATAGTCATTTCCAATTTTCCCAGCAGTTTTTGTGAAATAGTGAGTTTTTATGCCAAAAGCTGGGATCTTTGGCTTTATGAAATACTAGATTGCTCTAGTCATTGACTATTTTGTCCTGTGAACCTAACCTATTCCACTGATCAACTACTCTATTTCTTAGCCAGTACCAAATGGTTTTGATGACCTCTGCTTCATAATATAGTTTTAGATCTGGGGCAGCTAGGCCACCCTAATTTGTTTCTTTTTTTTCATTAATTTCCTTGAATTTCTTGACCTTTTGTTTTTCCAGATGAATTTTCTTGTTATTTTTTCTAGGTCAGCAAAATAATTTCTTGGGAGTTTGATTGGTATATCACTAAATAAATAGATTAATTTAGGTAGCATTGCCATCTTTATTATATTCACTCGACCTACCCAAGAGCACTTGATAATTTTCCAATTGTTTAGATCTGACTTTATATGTGTGGGTAGTGTGTTGTAGTTTGGCTCATATAGATCCTGACTTTCCCTTGACAGATATATTCCCCAATAGTTTATACTATTGACAGTTATTTTAAATGGAATTTCTCATTGTATCTCTTGCTGTTGAATTTTGTTTGTGATGTATAAAAATGCTGATGATTTATGTAAATTTATTCTGTATCCTGCAACTTTGCTAAAGTTGTGGATTAATTCTAATAGTTTTTAGCTGATTCTCTAGGGTTCTCTAAGTATACCAATATATCATCTGCAAAGAGTGATGATTTGGTTTCCTCATAACCTACTCTAATTCCTTTAATCTCTTTTTTCTTGTCTAAATAACCCCATTTTAGAAAAAAAGAAATTGACCAGGCTATCAGTGAACTCCCTAAGAAAAAAAATCTCCAGGGCCAGATGGATTTACAAGTGAATTTTATCATACATTTAAAGAATACTTAACTCCAATACTATGTAAACTATTTGGAAAAATAGGTAAAGAAGGAATCATGCCAAATTCTTTCTATGACAGAACTATGGTGCTGATACCTCAACCACAAAGAATCAAAACAGAGAAAGACAATTATAAACCAATCTTTCTAATGAATATCGATGCAAAAATTTTAAATAAAATATTAGCAAAGAGATCACAGCAACTTATTATCACCATAATACACTGTGACCAAGTGGGCTTTGTATGTGGAATGCAGGGCTGGTTCAATATCATAAAAGCTGTTGCCATAATCAACCATATTAATACCAAAACCAACAGAAATCATATCATATTGTCAATGGATGCATAAAAAGCTTCTTGACAAAATACAACACCCTTTCCTATTAAAATTCTAAATAACATAGGAATAAATTGCATTTTCCTTATAATGATAAATAGCATTTAATCTAAAATCATCTACAAGGATTATTTGTAATGAGAATAAACTAGAAATTTAGAACTAGCATTCCCAACAAGATCAGGGGTGAAACAAGGTTGCCCATTATCACAACTTTTATTCAATATTGTACTAGAAGTGTTGGCTTTAGCAATAAAAACAGAAAAATAAATCAAAGGAGTTAGAGTAGATAATGAGATAAAAGTATGACTCTTTGCAGCTGATATGAAAGCATTCTTAGAGAATTTTAAAGAACCAAACAAAAATCTACTTAAACATCTTTGGCAAATTTGCAGGATATAAAATAAACTCATACAAATCATCAGCATTTCTAATGTTGCTTGTCATTTCTTATAGCACAATAGTATTCCATCTCAATCTTATACTATTATATGTCTGGCCATACCTCAATTTATGGGCATACTCTTAGTTTCCAATTCTTTGCCACTGCAAAAAGAGATGATATAAGTTTTCTTGCATATAGATCCATTTCCTTTTTTTTATGATGTCTTTAGGTTACAGATCTACTAGTAGTATTGCTGAGTCAAAGGATATGTGCAGTTTTATAGCCTATTAGATATATTTCCAAATTACTCTCCAGAAAGAATGGATCTATTCACAACTTCAACAATAGTGCATTCACATCCCAATTTTTCTACATTCCCTCCAATATTCATCATTTTTTGATTTGGTTCACATTGGTCAATCTGATATATCTGAGGTGGTACCTCAGGGTTGTTTTAATTTGCAATTCTCTAATCAGTACTGATTTAGAGCATTTTCATATGACTATAGATAACTTTATTTTGTTCTTCTGATAACCGCCTGTTCATATCCTTTTTTATTTATCAATTTTTTTTTATTTTTATGAAGTTGATTTAGTTCTCTACATATTTGAGAAATTAAGCCTTTATCTGAGGAACGTGTTGCAATATTTTCCAATTATCTTGTTGATGTATTCAAAATTATCTATTTCATATCCCATAGCGACAGTTATTTTTTGTTTGGTCATAAACTTTTCCTTCATCCACAGATGTGGCAGATAAATTTTTCCATGCTTCCTTTTATTGCTTATGATGTCACGTTTTATGTCTGAATTGAGAAGTAATTTTGCTCTTATTTCGGGACACAATGTGAGATGTATACAAAAGGAAAAAAATGAAACAATGCTTGCCCTCAAATAGACTATCATCTATTGGTGGGCAAAATGTGTACATATAAATGGGGAATAATAATAATTCCCACTCCAGGGGACAGTTTTTTAGGAAAAGGAGGATAATATAGCAATGGGACTATGAGTATTTGATGGAACAAAGTCCAAGAGGAAGTGAGAATAGATAAGATCTGGAATACAGATCATATTCAATTTGGAGGAATATGAGATTAAACACTGAGAATTCATGTTGGGAGGAAGAAAAATTTGGGATTTAGGAACTTTGAGAAAGAACATTTTTTTTTCCTTTGGGAAAAACAATGCCTTTTTGCTGTTTAACTATTATGCTTCAGGTGAACAAAAAAAGCAGGGATAGCAATCCTTATCTCAGATCAAGTAAAAGCAAAAATAGATCTAATTAAAAGAAATAAGGGAGGAAACTATATTTTACTAAAGGGTACCATAGATAATGAAGTGGTATCAATATTAAACATATATGCACCAAGTGGTATAGCATCCAAATTCCTAGAGGAGAAACTGACAGAGATGCAAGGAGAAATAGACTAAACTAGTGGGGGATCTCAACCTTGCTCTCTCAGAATTAGATAAATCAAACCACAAAATAAATAAGAAAGAAGTTAGGGAGATAAACAAAATGTTAGAAAAGTTAGGTATGACAGATCTTTGGAGGAAATTGAATGGTGATAGAAGGGAGTTTACTTTTTTCTCAGGGGTTCATGGAACTTATACAAAAATTGATCATGTGTTAGGGCATAAAAAACTCAAAATCAAATGCAGAAAAGCAGAAATAGTAAATGCATCCTTTTCAGATCATGATGCAAAAAAACTCACATGTAATAAAAGGCCAGGAGAAAATAGACCAAAGGTTAATTGGAAATTAAATAATCTAATTTTAAAGAATGAATGGGTGAAAGAGCAAATCACAGACACAATCAATAATTTCATCCAGGAGAATGACAATAATGAGACAACATACCAAAATTTGTGGGATACGGCCAAAGTGGTTATAAGAGGTAATTTTATATCTCTACATGTTTACTTGCATAAAATAGAGAAACAGAAGATCAATGCATTGGGCTTACAATTTAAAAAAGGCTAGAAAAAGAGCAAATTAAAAACCCTCAGTTAAATACCAAATTGGAAATTGTGAAAATAAAAGGGGAGATTAATAAAATTGAAAATAAGAAAACTATTGAATTAACCAATAAAACTAAGAGGTGGTTTTATGAAAAAAAACAACAAAATAGAAAAGCCTTTAGTTAATTTGATTAGAAAAAGGAAAGAGGAAAATCAAATTGTTAGTCTCAAAAATGATAAGGGAGAACTTTCCTCCACTGAAGAGGAAATTAGAGTAATAATTAGGAGTTTCTTTGCCCAACTTTATGCCAGTAAGTTTGATAATCTAAATGAAATGGAGGAATATCTACAAAAATATAGATTGCCCAGTTTAACAGAAGAGGAAATAAATTATTTAAATAGCCCCATTTTAGAAAAAGAAATAGAACACGCAATTAATCAACTCCCTAAGAAAAAAATCTCCAGGGCCAGATGGATTTACATGTGAATTCTATCAAAAGTTCAAAGAACAATTAATTGAGTCCAGATTTGGTTGAGAAAATGTCCTCACAACGTGCAAATTTATTGAATGTTCATTTTTTCAGTTCAATATTATGGTTAATTTTGCTGGATATGATATTTTTGGCTGTAGGCCTACTTCTTTAGATTGTCAATATTTATTATTTAAGAATCTGTGATCTTTTATTGTAGCTGTTGATAAATCCTGTAAATTTTTAATGATTCTGGCATATTTGATTATATTTTGTTTATTTGTTTTTTGTAGAATTTTCTCTTTGATTTGAGGTTTTCAAAATTTAGCAATAATATTTCTAAGTGGTTTCTTTTTTGTAGGATTCCTCTGAGATGGTGATCAGTGGATTTTTTTTTTATTTCTACTTTTCCCTCAGGTTCTATTACTTTAGGACAATTTTCTTTGATTGTTTCTTGTATTATTGTGTCAAGGATCTTTTTTTGGTCACAGCTTTCAGATAGTCCAATCATTCTTATGTTTTGCCTTCTTGATTTTTCTTCAGATCTGTTTTACTTATAAGATGTTTTACATTTTTTTCTATTTTTAATTCTTTATATTTTGCTGTGTTTTGTTTTTTTTTTTTTTGATCTTTTATAGCTTTACTTGCTTCCCCTTGCTCAATTCTAATTTTTTTCTTTTTTTTTAATTTTCAAAACATATGCATGGTAATTTTTCAACATTGACCCTTGCTTAGCCTTGTGTCTCAGATTTTCCCCTCCTTCCCCCCATCCTCTCCCCTAGCTGGCAAGTAATCCAATATATGTTATATGTGTTATACATATTATATATGTTATACATGTTAAAATATATGTTAAATCCAATTGTGTAAACATTTATACAATTCTCTTGTTTCACAAGAAAAATCAGATCAAAAAGGAAAGTAAATGATCAAAACCAAATGCAAGCAAACAACATCAAAAAGAGTGGGAATGTTATGTTGTGATACACATGCAGTTCCCACAATTCTCTTTCTGTATGTAAATGGCTCTCTTCATTACATGATCACTGGAACTGGCATCAATCATCTCATTGCTGGAAAGAGTCACATTCATCAAATTTGATCGTTGTATAATATTGACATTGCTGCGTGCACTTATCTACTAGTTCTGTTCATTTAACTTTGCATCAGGTCAGGTAAATCTTCATCTTTTTAATTGTTTCTTATAGAACTATAATATTCCATAAAATTCATATACCATAACATTCATCCATTCTCCAACTGATAGACATCCACTCATTTTCCAGTTTCTTGCCACTATGAAATCACTTCTAATTTTCAAAGAATTATTTTCTTCTTTAAGACTCTGGATCTCCTTTTCTAATTGGTTAACTTTTTTCTCATAATCTTTTTTGTTTTTTCTTGAATGGCTCTTATTTTTTAAAGTTTTTACTCAACCTCTCTCATTGATTTTTAAAGTACTTTTGGAGTTCTTGAAATATTTTTGGGCAGGGTAGCCATTCAATCTTACTCTTTGGGTTGGAAGAGACTTTTTTTAAACTTTATTGTCATCATCTGAAAATGAACCACAGTTTTTTTCTATTCCCAAAATAAGTGCCTATAGTTGGGTTTGCCTGTTGATTTTTTTAAAATTAGAATTATTAGTGTAAGTACCTCTAATCCTGCTTTTGGGGAATGGTGCCTCTAGCTTCATTTCAACTCTGCCCTCTGACCTAGAATCCCAAACCCAAGGAAAGGTAACTCATTCTGAAAGTGCCCACACCAGCAGCATCCCTACTCCACTGCTTTTGCATTCACTGGGTGTGCTGGTTTCTTCTCATCCAACGTTGTGTCTCTGCATCACACCTGGGCCTGATGTTCCTAATCAGTAACAAGTTTCCCTCAGACTTCGGTTTTCCATGTTTTCTGCAGGCAAAAGTCCCCACTGAGACTCCAACAAACTCAGTTAGGCCCAAGTGTCTCTCCTGATTGTTTCTGAGGAACTAACCTAGAGACATCTACACTTCATAATGGTTAAGCCCTGGGCTTGGGGTCATTCTTTGGGTCTTCCTGAGTTATGCCAGGTCTTTTTCCTAGGTCTTATTTCTTTTTTCACTTATCTATGTTCACCCTTAAGGACAAATTAGTTTTGTTTGTGGGGGAAATCTGGAGAACTTGGGATTTTTTGACCTACTCTTCCATCTTCTCAGAATTCTCCTCCATTGGTGTTCTTTAATCTCAATGGAGATAAGGTAGGAGAGAAAGAAAATAAGGCCTTCTTAATTGAAAAAGAAAAGTTTTCCCTCCAAATGAATGATATGTGAGTATCCCATAAAGTGTAGTAGGCAAGCCAATCTTTGGCAACATTTTTGGTTGTTTAGGATAAGAAATTTTCATTGCAAAGAAACTATATTAAAATACCTTTACTTAAGAAATACTTTTACTTTAAGAAATTGTTTGAGTGGGGGGGCGGAGCCAAGATGTCGGAGTGAAAAGATGACTTTCTGCCTCTCCTCCGATCTTCTCTCAAATCAACAATAAAATAAGCCTCTGAACTGATCTTCAAGTCAACAAAT
>JAJPUD010029481.1:0-13867 GCA_023553655.1 Myrmecobius fasciatus
TAGCAGGGCCAGGAGGTCTGAGGTCAGGCCCTGGAGGCCAGGCAGACTGAGGCCAGGCTCCCAAAAAGGCCTGGAGGCCCAAGGCCAAGGACAGGCAGCCTGTCCAGCCTCCAGGAGGGAGAAGAGTTTCTTACCCAGACTTCCCTCCCCAGCCCCCCATGCTGATTAGTGGGAAAGGGGCTAGAGACTGGGACACTGCTCTGCTTTGTAGAGGTACCTGCCCTGGAAGTCAGGAAAACCTGGGCTGGATCTCACCCAGGGCCCTCTCACAGGCTGGACGCCAAAGGCCTAGAGCTAGAAGGGGCTGGAGCGGTCATCCCATCCAGTGCTTTACAGTCCAGGACACTGAGGAAGCCACAGTGGGGATGTGACTGCCCAAGACCACCAGGGGCAGAATTCAAACCCAAGTCTTTTGACCTCAGCTTTTTGGTATACCCCTCCCCCCAAGCCTGTCCCCATGGCTCCCCTCCCAGAGCTCATGTCAGGCTCCAGTGGCTCCAGGAACAGAATGGGATTTGGAGACCTCCCACTGCTGGGGAGCTTGTTACTCATTCCCAGACCCACCCAGGAAACCTCAACCACCACCTATGATAAAGAAAGCCCAGTGCTTGTGGGGCAGGGTAGGAGGGGAAATTGATACTATGGATAATGTAAATATATCTTCCCCTTCAATGAGCATTTATTAAGCACCTACTGCGAGCACCACACCATGCTGGAAATGTGAGCCAGGGGAAACAAAGGAAGCCTCCCACCCGCCCCATCTGCTTTCAGAGGAGGCCCCTCTGGAGGACGCTCTTCTAGGCTCTGCATCTTTACACAGATGGGGCTCGGCAACGCGGCGTCTGCCCGGATCCCAGGAATGCATTCTGCAGAAGGATCCCAAGGCCCTGCTCCCCCACCCCCTGCAGCTGTCTCCCCCACCCGCTCAGCCCCCTCATGCAGGCAGACAATTGCTCCGTTGTCAGCCCGCCACAGAGCAGTTTGTCCTGTTCTCCAGCTGAGGACACAAGGGCCCAGCTTCTGTCCCGGGCCCGGCTCCAGCAGAGGTGATGTGGCAGAAGACCACGCAGACGGAGCGTGAGCGCCGGCCAGGCCGGCCCCGGCTCTCGTTGCACATGAACGTGTTTATTTGACTAAGCCGGAGCCAGATTCTGCTTTGTTATTCTCATCCCCTATTTCATCATCTCCAAGATTTATTTCAGATGGAAAACCTTCCCTTTTCCCTGCTTGACTGTCTGTGTTCTGTTGGAGGATTCAGCCTGAATGAAATCCTGGGGGGCCGGGGGGGGGGTAATGCAAAGTGCACTTGTTGCTAGGTTACAATGGAATGGCCCTGGGAAGAGAAATAGAGGCAGCAGTTCTGGGCACACGGACACATATGTCCTCTGTGGTATGTGCTGCCAGGAGGCATCAAGTGCCCAAAGTCCCCAGAGCAAGCACGGAGATCCCCTCATTTAGTGACCAGGGAGCGGGCACTTTCTGTCAGATGGCCACATCATTATAAAAAACAGCCTACCTTGGGGAGGAGGGCACAGGTTTAAGGGCCGCAGGTGGTGGCTGTTTGCGTTATATCCGGCACCTTTTTGCCAGCCCCATCGATGACCTTACCCTCCCCTGACAAGGACCCAAACCTGGCACCTTTTTGCCAGCCCCATCGATCCCCCTCCCCCTCCCCTGACAAGGACCCAAATTTCCATCCCCTTTTTTATCTTTCTCCCCCTTTTTCTTTCATTCACTGAGCTGAATTCTGCTTGAAAACATCTCTCCTCATTTCAATCCCACCCAGAGGCGGAGCAATTGTCTCCTAGAAGCAAGAGGACAAACTCTGGAAAATCTGGATCCTGCAGGTCTTATAGGGAGAGCCAATGAGCACTGACAATGGGGGGGGGGGAGGAGACACTTTCCTGCTGGAAGGTTTTCCTTAATGTGGACTTCCATGAAGTCCTATAGGGAGAGAAAAGAGGAAAATCTGGAATAAAATAAGCCTGAAGTTGACGGCGAGCAGAGAGAATGTTTAGGCCGAGCCACAGACACAGCAAGAGGGTCCAACGTCTCCCAAAGGAAGCCATCCGACCTATGAGAGGGGTCCAAATAGGACAAGGATGGGGGGCGGGGGTCTGGTGCCTTCAAACTTGATCAGCTA
The DNA here is from genome assembly GCA_023553655.1 of Myrmecobius fasciatus. Taxonomy (NCBI): domain Eukaryota; kingdom Metazoa; phylum Chordata; class Mammalia; order Dasyuromorphia; family Myrmecobiidae; genus Myrmecobius; species Myrmecobius fasciatus. The sequence continues at coordinate 2,144 of JAJPUD010029481.1, forward strand.
CTTATGGGTGAAGAGAGAGAAGGAAGAGTATTAACAGGAGGAGGAGCCGGGGACTCCCAGAGGGCCCCAAGCTCAGAAATGTGGACGCGACATAATCTGCTTTCTGTTGCATGATATAATGAAAGGAGACTCATCTGGGAGCCCGGAAGGCCTGTGTTCGAGTCTCACTACTGACTGACTATGTGATCACAACCAAATTGTTTTCATTTTAATTTAATTTAAAACTTTCTGAAAGTCCAAGTTATGGATCAGTTGTTGCTCAGGATCCATGGAGGTCAACAGAGCCTTGAAGAGAGCACACTATGTTGGGGAAGGGGGTGTGAAAATCCCTACGGGGGCATGGACTGATCCTATTTTGTTTTTGTACTCTCACCAGTGGCTTCATGCCTGGCACACAGTAGGTGCCTAATAGCACTTGCTGATTGATTGAGCTGGGTCGGGACTATTAATTATTAATAATTATTAATTATTCAGTCAAAAGGAACCCCAAAGACGGTGAGCCCCATCATTTTTTCCAGACAACAGAGTTGACGGAGAGAAAATTCCTTGAGGAACCGAATGATTTTCAGCATTTTCAGCTTGAAGGATTGTACGGGCTTGATCCCATTTAGCCCTCACGAGAAACCTTCAGCGCAAAGCATTTTATGACCATTTTATTGACAAATAAACCGAGGCTGGAAGACTCAGAGTGCCCAGCCCAGGATCGATTCTAGCACAAATAATAGTGAATCAGCCATGTCTCCTGACAGTAAGGCCCGCCCTCTGGGCACTATTCCATTTTGTTCAGGGGTGGCTGGAAGGGGAAGGCAGAAGCAGGAATAGACCCTGCACCCTGCGGTCAGCGGCCTTCCATATGGGCCTTCGTGTCATCAGTCACTCAAAGGACACCTCCTTAGCCCCTTAATCAGCCATGTGCAATATTGAAATCTGGGCTGGCCAGGACAAGGTGGAGGCTGTGGCCTAGAAAAGCCCCACAGCTTGGAGGTGAGCACCCCATTTACAGGAAGCCTCCTGGGTCACTCCCCCGTGGCCGTGGTGGCGGTCCTGAGCTACCATCGGTATTGGAGCTGAGCACATCATAGGCACCTTTCCTGGGCAAGGCTGGCTGGGTGGGCACTGCCCAGGGGCAATGTGCCCCTCTTTGGAGCTCATGCATTCACCTGGCTTGAGCACAGCACCATCCCGGGCACCGTGAGGGGACAGGAGATGGACTGCTGCGTTCTGTGCCCATGCCAGCTGTCTCTTGCCACTGTGGTGACCTTGAGCAAGCACCTTACACAATGTGATGCCCAAGTCTCTCACGACATAAAAAAGGAGGCTGGCCTGAGGTTCAGACACAACCAGGCTGGCTCCCTGTTTTATGCCCCGGAAGGGGCACAAAGCCTTTTCCAAGCCTCCTCTGCAGCTCAGGCTGGGTGAGTCTTATCCCCTCCCATTTTGCAGATGAGCAAACTGTCTCAGGTTAGCTCAGGCACCTGAGAGAAAGCCCGAGGATCCTCCTCCTCCTAAATCCAGAGCCCATGGCTCAGTGGAGAGAGTCCTGGTCCTAGAGGCAGAAGTCTTGGGTTCAATTTCTGCATGTGCTCTGTGCTCAGTGCCAGGGACACGACTCCAAAAGCTAGACGGTCCCAGCTCTCAAGGATCTACCCTCCAACTCAGGAGAAACCCCCATGGAAGGAGGTAGCCAATAGGTTCGGGAGTCCTCGGGGTGCACATGGAAAGGGCGGATCCTGCTGGGATCCAGAAGAGCTGGTTCACAGCTCTGATCCTTCCACCAAAGGAATTAGAGCCTCTCTCCTGGGAGTTGGATGTGGCCTGGGGGAGGAGTTTCAGGGATCTTCTGCCCCCAAGGGTCTAGAACCCAACTGACGGGGGAGCAAGTCAGCAAGCCAAGTGAAGACTCTAAGGGCCGGTGTGACTTAGGGCTCTTCAGGGTGAGGGGCTTCAGGGGCTTCTGGACTGGTATGGAGGCTCTCCTTTCTGTCTGGCAGGCCATGAAGACCCACAGTGGGTCTCAGGAGAGGGAGGGCTCACATCGCTGAGACCTCGGAACCGGGACCGCAAGAGCGCAGGAGTCCTCCCCACACTGAGCCATGGTACAGCCGCCCCCCAGACATCACTGTATTCTTCACAACCATCATTCCTTGAGGCAAAACTTTATTAGCAACTCAATAAAATAATAACATAAATATAATCTAAAATAAAAATAAATTTTATTAGCCTTCAATAGTTCTTTTAAAATTTGTGATTTTACTTGCATTTCTCTCTTAATTCTGCTGCTGTCCTATTGGGTGCAATAATTAGAATGAAGTAACCAGAGATCTGGAGCTGAAAGAGACTTTAGGGATCATTTAGCCCCCAATTTTGCTTTATAGATAAGATAAAGACATAAAGAAAGGTTGATAAGATAAAGATATAGTTAAGGAAACCAAGACTTGGAGAGAGGGCAGTGACTGACTAGTTCAGGAGCTTACTGCAGAGAAAAGTGGCAGAACTGGGTTTTACCCATGGTCCACCTGCTCCAAAATTAGTCCCCCCCATTTAGCATCCTGTTGCTGGTTTCATGTTCAAGCAGCAAGTTTTTAAAATTCTTTAAAGACTTGAAAAAAAGAATTTTGAATTTCAGAGGCCCACGGAATCAAAGGTTGAAACCTCAGAGACCATTTGACCTCGTACCTCAAAAACAAGAAAGCTTCCTAGCCACATCTGAGGGCACGCAGGGCGGAGCCTCCACATCCACAGACCAACTGCGCCTCTGGCCCTCCTCCAACAAGGCAAGCCCTCTTCTCTGTGGCTGCCACCTCGGCTTCTATTTCTGGGTCTGTGCTCTGGGACCACGCAGGACCCAGCTAATCCTCCTCCGCCTGACCGATCTGCCTCATCTTTCTCCTAAGTCTTTGCTCCTCCAGGTAGAGCACCCCTTCAACTAAGTCTGCTCTGCACCCCTTCTTCCCCGGATGGACTCAGTCCAACGTGACAATACTATCTTCTTCCTAAACTTTGGCACCCTGAACAGAGATGCGACAGTCACGAGTTGGCCTGAAAGGGTAGAGGACACCCAAATCTCCCCAGTTTTGGACCCTCTGCTGTTCTTGATGCTGCTAAGAGAAATGAACAAATAAAAAGTCTTATTTTCCCTTCTTGTTAATGTAAGAATCAGGGGATATCACTTCTTTTCTGTTCTACCTCATTCATCTTTATGCATTCTATACTATTGTTACCTTTAAAATAAATTTTATTTCTCTAATTTAGTCTTTGCCTTAAGCATTATAAAGCAAGTAACTTTAGTCTCTGTGTAACACATTTAGCAATTCTTACCTTATTATTTTTATTACAGTATGATAAATAGAGAGGTTTAAAATCAAGGCCTTATTCCATGATTAATTTCTAAAATATGCAATAGATTTTGAAAGTGACAGTGTATTCATCCCTTTTTTGGTTCAGTTCTTTCCCTATATCTTTGAAAGGTATATTTTTTCCATCATTCTAATCATGGAAGTAATTTCTTTTTGGCTTATTTCCTCTTTGGTTTTTCATATTCTAGTAGTAGGATGTTGAAGTTGCCCACTAAAATTATTTTTGTAACTGTGCCATTTAGTCCTCACTTCTTATTTTCTGTACTATTGAGAGATTGTGTCTTTAATTAACCCATTGTCCAGAGTCACTTGGGGAAATGTGGGAAGGGAGCAGTGAGATGGGACCTAAGGGAACCCCAATTCCCTATAAACACTCCAGGGGATCTTTAAAAATTCGCCAGAAAGAGCAGTGATAAAGGCAGCCAAGCGGGTCCTGTGTGATGCAGTTCAGGAATGCCCAGAGAGGCCACCGGGGCTGGAGGTGACACCGATCCAGACCAGCTCCTGCTTTCAGACCCAGGGAGCCCATGCACGGGTCCAAGCAGGAGACACACCTATGTGAGCTTATGACTAAGAAGTCATAAGCAAAGCCACGAGGGTGTAAAGTTAGCCTAGCTCTAAGTTAGCTCTAGGCCTAGCTCTAGGACAATTATAGGCTTAGTTCTAGGCCATCTCTAGGCTTAGCTCTAGGACAACTCTAGGCCTAGCTCTAGGACATTTTGAGACCTAGTTCTAGGCCATCTCTAGGCCTAGCTCTACACCAACTCTAGGCCTACTTGTAGACCAGCTCTAGGACAGTTGTAGGCCTAGTTGTAGGCCAGCTTTAGGATAGTTCTAGGCCAGCTCTAGACCAGTTCTAAGCCTACTTTTAGGACAACTCTAGACCAACTCTAGGCCAGCTCTGGGCCTAGTTCTAGGACAGCTCAAGGCCTAGCTCCAAGACAGCTCTAGACCAACTCTAGACCTAGCTCTGGGCCAGCTCTAGGTCTAGTTCTAGGATAGCTCTGGGCCAGCTCTAGGTCTAGTTCTAGAATAGCTCTAGGCCTACCTCTAGGCCAGCTCTAGGACAGTTCTAGAGCAGCTCTCATAAACAGCTCTCGGATGTCGTTGAATTGATAGCAGCTTTTCACTGCACATAATTTTGTTCCTCGACATACTTTTTTCCCCTAGCGCCCTGCCCATGTACGTGCTCGCAGCGCCCAGCCCAGTACCAGCCACAGGCACCAAAAATGGTTTGCTGATTGACTGACTGAGGAAGGAGCTCGAGCCCAGTGGGGAATTTTGGACGATTCCCTCTTCCTGGGTAAAAGTCCGGCTGCCCGCCGCTGGCTCTGGCCAGGGTGGGACTCCAACCTTTCTGCGTCCTCCCAGGACACGGCTAAACAATTCCTCCTCCGCGTTCCTCAGTTTCCCAGCCGGTCCCGAGAAGCCGGAATAGCCCGGCCTATTTCTCTCTGCCCTACTTTCTGGAAGCAGCCCCCTCTCCCAAAGCCGAGCCCGGGCAATGCTGGCTGCCTCTCCAGACCCCATCTAATAGGCGGCGGTCAGCACGCAATACCACGGAATCACGGGCCCGGCTTCTGAGTCAGCCCGCTGGCATCCGGGCATCCTGGCTGCTTCCCAGCGGGTGAGTCAAAGTCAGACCCGGCAGGGGGGGGGGCTGCATCATGAAGTCATTATCAGCTCTTTCAAGGTCCCTCTCTGGAGTCAGAGCAGCAAACACGATAAACCACCGTCCCTTTCCTCCCCCCAACACGAAGCAGACTCCCCCCACCCCGCCCTGTCTCTAACAAGCTGGAGGCGGCCGTCCCTGACGGACGAGGGCCGATGAATCCAGTCAAAGGGACAGACGGGAGCTCAGGCCGGGGGCCTCCAAAGTCCCTCTGATGAAGGACATTTGGGGAGCGGATCAGGAGGGAGAGAGGAAGCCGGGGGGGCTTGTTCATCCTGGAATAAAGGAAGAAATGTCCTGGGGGCTAAATCAGAGGCACCCCCCCCCGTGGCCAGCCCTTCCACTGACCCCGAGCCCCAGCGGGTCAGCAAAGGCTTAGAATCACGTGTCCCGTCTGAGACGTGCAAGGGACGTCGAGAGCATGAGGGCGAGAAGGGCTGGGTAGGACATTGCTGAGGGATGACATCAGGAGGACCACCGAGTCACAGCATCCACACTGGGAGGGGCCTCGGAGGCTAGCAGACCCAGCCCTGCCATTTCACAGCTGGCAAAACTGAGGCCGAGCCGGGACCAAGCTGAGTCCCATGTGAGAGGAAATGAGCTTGAGGGTCACCGTGTAAAAGTGTGCGCCAGAGGAGGAGGGCAGGCGGGGGGGCTGAGGGAGCGGAGTGGGGCACGTGCCATCTGCGGAGCTGGCAGCCTCCGCAGCTCTGCTGAATGGGCTTTTCCTTTGCTCTGAGGGTAAGTTCACGGAGGGCTCGGGGGGGGGGTGAGGGAGGGGAGTCCTTGGAAATGACTGGCTGTGTGAAACCCCTCTCCCGCTCCCCAAAAAGAACATGCCCTCCCCTTCGTTGCCTGGCTGGTGGCCGACTGCCAATTCAGCACAGGACGCCCCCAAATGAGGTCTGAGGAAAGGAAATAAGCTTCAGTGAAGCACCTACTGTGTGCCTGGCACTGAGCGAGAGACAGTCCTGGCCTCAGGGAGCTTATGGTCCAGTGGACAGCGGGCATCAGAGCCCAAAGCCTCCCATCATGCTCCTGGGCAAGTCAGCACCCCCCCAGCACCCCGACCCCCAAGGACGACCAAGATCCCAGGGCATCATTTCTCCTTTCCTTGGAGGATGAGGAGCCGAGGGGCAGAAAGCAACGAAACCGCGTTATCTCCAGGAAGAAATCGGCTCGGTTTCCTCATCTCGCTTACGCTTCAGAGGTCTTCAGCGCATCCAGAAGCATCAGGGCAGAGGGCCAAAGCACATAAAAAAGAGACAGCTCAGCAAAAAGGAGAAACGCAGACGGCCGGCAAGGCCTGCGGCCGAGCCCCCAGAAGCTTGCCCACGTCTGTGCCCGGGGTTCCGTCGGCCTCCCTGTGGGCACACGCTCTCGGCCTCCTGGAGCAAGCCCCCAAGGGGAGGCGGCCAGTTACAAAGGCAGTCTCAGTGGCCACCGCCACAGGGAACAGCCTCCCCAAGGCTGCCGCTCTCCTAACTCAAGCCTGTCCCCTCTCACTTCTCACTATCCTGAGCCTCGAGTTGGGGAGAAGGAGAAAAGTAGCCGACAGCCAGAGCATCACAGGCAATTGTGGGGACGGCTCCTGCTGGACCCTGCGCTGATTACAGGCTTAAGAAATGAGAGGGCTGGAAGAGACCCCCCACCGTCTGGCCCAACCCCCTTATCTTGCTGATGAGGCAACAGGCTGGTGAGGGAGGAAGAAAGGAAATAAGCATCTGTGGGCCTACTAAGTACAAGAAAACAAGCATTTATGGCCTACTATGTGCCTGGGACTGTGCTCAGCTCAGGAAACAAGCATTTAAGGGCTTACTATGCACTCTACACTCTGCTAAACTCAGGAAACAAGAATTAAAGGGCCTACTATGTACAAGAAAATAAGCATTTATGGCCTACTATGTGCCTGGGACTGCTCTCAGCTCAGGAAACAAGCATTTAAGGGCTTATTATATACTCAGAACTCAGGAAAAAATATTAAAGGGCCTACTATGTACAAGAAAACAAGCATTTATGGCCTACTATGTGCCCGGGACTGTGCTCAGCTCAGGAAACAAGCATTTAAGGGCTTACCCTGTGCTCTGCACTCTGCTAAGCTCAGGAAACAAATATTAAAGGGCCTACTATGTATGAGAAAACAAGAATTTATGTCCTACTACGTGCCTGGGACTGTGCTCAGCTCAGGAAACAAGCATTTAAGGGTTTACCATGTGCTCTGCACTCTGCTAAACTCAGGACACAAATAGTAAAGGGCTTACTATGTATCAGAAAACAAACATTTATGGGCCTACTATGTTCCCAGCCCTGTGCTAAGGTCAGGAAACAAGCATTTATGGCCTACTACATGCCCAGCATTGTGCTAAGCTTAGGAAACAAACATTTATGGGCCTACTACATATCAGGAAGCAAGCATTTATGGGCCTACTATGCATCTGGCACCATGCTAAGCTCAAGAAACAAGCATTTATGGGCCTACTATGTTCCCAGCACTGTGCTAAGGTCAGAAAACATTTATGGGCCTACTGCATATCAGGAAACAAATATTTATGAGCCTACTACATGCCCAGCACTGTGCTAAGGTCAGGAGACAAGCATTTATGGGCCTACTATGTGCCCAGCCCTGTGCGAAACTCTACCGATATTCTCTCCTCCCAACAACCCTGGGAAGGAGGGGACTATTATTCCCATTTTGCTTTGGAGGAAACGGAGGTAGGTGTCCAGGGTCACAGTAAGTGACCGAGGCCGGTCTGGAGCTCTCCCCACACCCATCGGCGGAAAGCGCGGACCTGACCCTGCCACCCCAGCTACAGTCTCAGCTTCTACAGCCCCACAACTTCAGCTCCGAGCCGTGGGGACTCCCTCTCACTGACCTTCTGTTTTCCTGTTCCACGCTGTCTCCACCCTCCATGTTAGCGGGCAGGGACGGTGTCCCCAGTGCTTAGCACAGTGACTAGAACACAGATGGTACTTAATAAGTGCATGCCGACCTGACTGATCAGAAGAGAACATTTGGGACAAAGTAAAGGTCTTGGACACAAGCTGAGGAAGAAGGGGACCTCGAAAGTTGACGAGCCCAACTCCTTCTTTTCACAAATGTGGAAACTGAGAGCCAAGGTCCCATGGTCCCCCGGGCAATGCGATGGAGCTCTGGTGCTCTTGGCTCGAGCTGGTGCCTTGTCCTGGAGTGCTCTGGCCATTAACCGGAGGCAGCGACGGTCCCCGACCGCCGGCCAGAAGCCCAGTCTGTGACCACCATCTCCGAGCCCCATCAGAGTCCTGTTACTCTGTAAAAGCGCCTTGGAGAAGGGGCTCCGTCGTCCTGGAGACGGGCTTGTCCTCCGTGGGACTTTTTGTATGAAAACAGGCTTTAGGCGAAGGGATTTTCACCTGGAACAGGGGAAAGTCTGGGGAAGTTGGGAAGAAAGTTCCCTAAATGTGACCCCTGAAGGGGCCACCTCCGGAGGGGGGCGATTTGCATCTGGTGTGGCCGGTGGGGGAGGCCCTGCCAGACACTCTCTCCCAGAAACTCCTGGGATCACACCGTGGTGGGCAGAGGGCCTGGCGTGACGTGGCTGGGAGGCCCACGGGAGCCAAGAAGCGCCCCCGGACGGGCTGCCCCGCGGGACTTTGTCCTGGCCCGCCTCCTGCAAGAACCCGCGGCTCCCACAAGGCCCGGGCTGCTTATCTCGGTGGGCGAGAAATCGCCTCCCCTCGGACCGTGATCGACCTTACATCACCGGCTTTTCTACCGAGGGGCCAAAAATCACACTGGAAGGAGCAGCCCCGGGGTCTGCGTGGGAACAGCGCGCCGAGACCCTGAGCCGGCGTTCTCGGCTCAGCGGGAGGCCGCCTCGGCCTGCATTTAGGGGAAACGGGCCGCTCCAAATTAATCCCGCCCTTCCTCGGTGCCAGGGACGGGCAAGGGACCAACAGCCCCCCCCCCAAAGAGCCGACGTCCCCGCAGAGCAGGGCAAGCGCCTGGCTCCCTCAGGGGCCTAGTCGTCCCGAGGGACCCCGTTATGGACACCGCCTCGTCCAACCGTTGCCGGAACCGCTTCCCCGGCGCCGATCCCGGCCGCGGACTGTTTCTCCCACCGTGGGAGCGAGGATTTCTCTACGCCTGCACACGGGTGAGCCGCCGTGGGTTCTCTCTCACCCTCCGTGGCGGACGGGCCACGTTCTGCTCTGAGCCTTTTCTTGTCCCGTTTACAACCCCCGGGCTCCCCCAGACCGCCCCTCTGTGCCCAATTTGGAGACCCAGCAGCAGCCCGGATCTCCCCTCCTCTGAGCCCCCCCGAGCCCTGGCCCCAGACCTCGGCTCAGCGATCGCCACGGCGGCCGGCCGGAGAGGAGGACACAGGGAGGGCCCTGGCCTGTGACTAATGAGCCCCGGCCGCCAGATCAGGATGACTCACGTCCACCCCCTCGGCCTCCCTTCCATGGCCCGGCTAAGAAGCGGGAACCGGGGCCCAAGCTGAGCTCACCGCGCTCCCACGACAAGCGTCACCGGGCGTTCCCAGTCCTGCCTTTGAGGGGTGAGCTCTAACCCACAGGCGGGACTTTCTCTGGGGCTGAGGCTGCCCAGGGCTTGGGGGTCTGGCCCGTCCTCCTCCCTGGGGTCTGGGTGGGGGCCGGGAAGCCGGCTTTACCCTGCGGCCAGTCAGCGCTTTATTAGTGCTTCTCCAGGAGGCTGGCGGAAGGAAGGGGGGGAGCCCCATGTGCTCCTGGCCCAAGTGCCTGAGCCAGAGGCCCAGAGGCATGGAGGCCCACAGTTCGGAGGCCTGGAGGCCCAAAGGCTCATAGTCCTAGAAGTATGGAGGCTCAAAGGCCTGGAGGCCCAAAGGCTACTAGTCCTGGAGCCATGGAGACCCACAGTCCTGGAGGTATGGAGGCTCACAGTCCCAAAGGCCTGGAGACCTGGAGGCTTCTCTTTCCTGTCCTACAGAGAGTGGGGAGCCCTGGATCCCCCAAAAGGAAACATTCTCTCTCCCCTCTCCCAACTGACCCTCGCAGCTTTGTCCATCTCTGACCTTTGACCCAACACCCTTGTATCTCCTTGAACTGTGACCCCCCTGAAGGCGGGAATGTCGGCCCAGAGCGCCCGACACCGGGGGGGTATTTGTGAGCGTTAGGCAAATTCATCAGTAAGCATCCCTTAAGCCCCTCTGATGTTCCAGGCCCTGCGCCGAGTTCTGGGGACACCAAGGCAGCCCCTGCCCTTAAGGAGCTTACAGCGGGCACCAGGAAGCTGCAAAGGGAGGGGGAGAAGGGGCCCAATTTGGGCCACGATGGAGAAGCCGAGACGTTCAGGAGCAGTGGAGCCGGTGGGAAATGGGGAGCAGCCTGCCCCTAGCCCCTTCAAGAGGGGCCCCGGAGCCCTCCTCCACCCTCCAAGCCGAGGGGAGAACAGGCTGTGGAGGGGGCAGGAGCGGGCAGATTCAGCCTGGCGGCACAATGGCACTCTCCCCCGAGGGTCCTGGGAAAACACTGGGCTGCATTTCTGGGCCCAGGAGTAACAAGCTCCATGCCAGAGATGGGGGGCTGCAGAGAAAGCTGATGGGAAGATGACGCCCCCAACAGCGAGGGGATACCGAGGCAGAGAGCAACTCGTGGCAGGACTTCTGATTTCCGGGCTTTTTTGATGGGTAAGTGGGAGGGAGGGAAGGAATGCCCATCTGAACATAAAGCAAAATGTGATATTTCTGAAGAGAATACATGGGCCTGGGGTCCTTTAAAAGGAAAAGGGGGTACCAGCTGCCCCCCCCCGAAGTTACCAGGCAGATCTTCGGAGAAATCACCTCAGGGAAGTGAGCAGGGGGGTAAAATGTGTCGGGGCGAAGGAGTGGCCAAGTCGGGGTCCCCCCCTCCTCAGGGGTGACTCAGTGACGAGGGGAAGCCCCCCAGAAATAATGGAAGCCAAATAATAATCGGCTGCGGCTCCTTGCAGTGAGCTGGCCGGCCGGACTGGCTCCACTCAAACTCCCCCAGCCGTGATTATGAATGGCTATCTGGGAGCAGAGGCCAGACTCTGGGGTCAGGAAGGGCTCCCAGCAGGGGCCCCCTGAGCCTCCAAATGGTGGGCCCCTGGACCCCAGTGGTGAGCCCCCGAACCCCAAACGGTGGCCACCCAGACCCCCAGCAGTGGCCCCCCGAGCCCCCGCTTTCCCATTCTGGACAAGGAGTCATCCTTGCCCAGGCTGATGGCAAGGACCCAAGGGCTCCATGCAGAGAAAAAACCAGCCCGCCAAGGTTAAGGAGGCCCGGGGTCACAGGGGTCGAAAGCCCCGAGAGAGTTTAGAGGTCGTCCAGCTCCATCTTGCAAATCAGCAAACTGAGCAAGTAGGACTGGAAGGGGCTGGACCCCAGACCTAATCTTTGACCTGTTACCTAACTTTCCATCTCACCCAAACTGGAAATGACAATGGCAGCAGGAAGGGAGGAGTGGGCGCAGGGGAGGGACGCCAGTCAGCAAACCTTGATCGGGACTCCCAGTGTGGTGAATGGAAGCCCCTCCCTCAGCTGGAGCTCCTCCACTGCGCACCGGATGGACTGCCAGCTGCCATGAGTGCCAGCCTCCATGAGCGCCAACCTCCAGGACCACCAGCCACCAGCACCACCACCACTATGACCACAAGCCTCCATGAGCACCAGCTGCCATGACCACCAGCCACCAGAACCACCATTATGACCAGC
>JAJPUD010029482.1:0-10537 GCA_023553655.1 Myrmecobius fasciatus
AAAAAATATTTCATATATTTTATACCAGATTGTAATAACATAATAACATAAAAATGGTTAAGAACCCCTGCTCATTTTTAAAAAAAAATATTTTAATTAGAAATACCTTCATTTATCATAATGCTAGTCCAAGAACATATAAATGTTATATTAATTAGAAATCATTCTTTAGTTAAATTCATAAAATTAAAAATCGTACCTTTTCTATGTTTTGGAAATCAAGCCTGAGAAGGAATTTTCTACATCTTCCTGAATCCATCAACAGGAATAGACATTCAGGGAATAATCAAACAAACATTCAATTTTACCCCAGATGTAACTTTTCATTATTTTAGCAGAAATGTTTTCATGAGGTCTACATTTTTATCATGCTAAAAGACAACTCCTTGTAGATAGAAAATAAAAGATTTAAACTTGTAATTAAAAAGGTCAAACTGAGCCAGGGTTATAGCTTGATCTAGCAAAGCCTCTAGCTTCCTCACAACCACAAAAAAAAATTCATTGCACAATCTTTTGTCTAAAGAAAAACAGTCTGTCTTTGAATGTGCCCAAATCTTATCTAGAATTTTTAGTTCATAATTTTATTTTCAAAAAACACAAATATTTCACCTTCTTATTGTTAAGTCCTTTTTCTTATCCCCTTTTATCCTCTGGCTTTGAGGTGAGTCTGTTACTGCAATGTTCAGCCTGAACAGATGTTGATGTTTTCACTTGATAACAAAAAACAAATAAGTGAAAACCCCTCAAGTTTCTCTCAACTCTGAATAGTATTGATCTGCTCAATGTCAAGCCTCACATCCAATTTGTCTCCTTTCCTTTTATACTGAATAAAATATTGCCATAAAGAGGAATGGATAATTACAATACTGAATCCTATGAGCATCACTTCTCATTTCGTCAACTCCACTGATATTTCATCTGGCTCAGAGGTTCCATTTTCCTCTTCTCTTTATGGGATGCATCTGGATTGCTATGACATAATGCCCAGAAGGAATTTGGCAGAATGTTTCTTGCCTTTAAGAACATTTTACTGGCTTACCCATTAAGTGCAACAAAACTTTTAATGACAGCTGGTGAGTTGGTGTAAGAAGCCTTTATAATTTAAATATCTTATGATTCTAAATGTATATTTAGACAAGAAATATTTTACATAGTGCATTAATACATTTGTACTTTAGAGGAAAACAATCTTGTGATTTATGCTTAATAAATTCTGGAAAGTATTTTAAAATATAAATTCTAAAATCTTAGGAGAAACAAATGTAAAAAAGAATAAAAAAAAATAACAGGCAACCTTTATTGAGCTTTTTTTTAGCACTTTAGATTTATTAGATCATTTGACCCATGGAATGAGTGAGGTAGATACAATTATCATCCCCATTTTATTGATAATGGTATTGATACCTAGACACAGAGAAGTTAAATGACTTCTTAACAATCACTCAGATATGAATATTTGAATTAAAAGTGAAGTTCAAGTCCTCCTGAATTTAAGTTCTGCTTCTATTTAGCTTACCTCTTACCTAGTAACAAGTTATTAAATATAAAGAATGACTAAAGAATTAAAAGAAACGTCATTTTGTCATCTGGGGGAAATAATAAATATAAATGGAAGTGAAATGCTTAAGGGTTGTTAGGAAATGCTGGAGGACAATTAATTATTAATATTTATATACATGAGAGCTGAAAGGAAATTTAAGCTACTTTCTAACTCTGTTTCATTTTCCCAAAATCAGAGTTCATGAAACAGGAGCACAGGAAGAAATGTGTCCAAATTCACAAGAATAACAAGATAGCTGTAGAACTGGATCTTAATCCAAAGTATCTTGAATTCTATTACAATTACAATAATTTAACATAACCAAATTCTTTAGGTCATGAGTAATTTTTAATTGATGGGTGGGAAGGAAACAATAATTAAAAGTGAGCAGTTTTTTTTTTCTTTTTTTTTCTTTTTCTTTTTCATTGTATTATTATTGTCATCATTACTAGTTCTGTTTGTATCAGATTGGTGATGTCATTGCTACAAGGAACTCTTGATAAGATGCTTCCTTCTACAAATGCAGATATATGACTACTCTCTATTTCACAGGCTTAGAAGATTACATTTTATAATGAAAGGTTATATGATTTGCCAGGATCTTGTAGCCATTATGTGTCAAGACTAGAATTAAAAGACCTCAGGTATTTCTGGATTCTGAGACTATGCCAAATTGTATCTTCTTTTTAACATTTTTACCCAATTCTAGAATAAGATTATTCACATTTTAGTATTTTATATAATTATCCACAAAACAAACAAAGCAAAACTTCTAATGTTCTGTTTCCAAAAAGCATATTAGAAAAAAAAACACTCTGGCAGTATTCACTTGCCATTATTTATGAGACTATAACATCATAGCATCTAATGTGAAAGAAACCTGTCATACCTTCTAGATCAATGCAAAATGAACTGAAAGAAGTTGTGATTTGTCCAATGTTTACATACAAGTAGTATATTGGAGTGCCGCATTTGAATCAAAGTCATTTGACTTTAAATTTAGTGCACTTTCTTCTGTACTAGGAGACATTTCATTTATGGTTTCAACAAACTAGACTGTATGGTTGCTTCCCACTCTGAGATTCTATAATTACATCATTACATGTGAAACTTTATTTTTTACCACTGTCAAAAAAATGACATTTTATTCTCATAAATATCTCTGGTTGCAGTAACCAGATTTATATCTATTTGACTGAAAGAATGAGGTGACAAATAGAACTGCATTTTTCCTCTTTCTCTAATGCTAATACAAAAAATAAATAAAAAATTAGTGAACACATAATCAACTAAATGAATAAAGTAATTAAATAAGGTGTAAACAAATACATAAATGGGTACATAGACAAATGTATGGTTGAGTAAACAAATAAAGACATAGATAAATGGCTAAATAATGAATAAAGAAATTAATATATAAAGAGATATATAAATTAATATATGAATAAATGAATAAATAAATAATGATTATCCTGGGGATTTTTAGGTCATTTGAGCAACAAAATGGAGATCTAGATATTTTTTCTATCCCCACAATCTCTCAAAAGTATATAAACCAGGAATTATGCCAAAGGTAAAGGAACTTCTACTTTCTCCATGGCCTCAGCACTAAAAAAAAAAAAAAAAAAAAATTTAAAAAACTTAAATGAACTGAATTGTACTAACTCAGAACTTCTCCCTCACATCTCATATTGACAGCAATGTAGCTGCACTGCACAACCCAAGAACCTGAACCACAGATTCAACACATGATCCTGCAATAAAACTTAATGTTTCCCTGATTGACAATCACTTTTTTTGTGATGTAGAGATCCCATACTGGGGAAGTTTGTTCTGATTACAACTGACAAAGCATTGTTAATTGAATGGCGAACCTTCAGGAGAAAAAAAAACTTGCTGATACCTCAATAGATTGTCAAATTTCCAAAATCATTTCAGGTCAAAAAACTTGCTGGGTACTATGACAGAAATCTAATACCATGGAAGAGAACCCCATTGTGCCTAGTCTGCAAAGTTCTTAACTGCTGGCAATGAATGAAGCATACTGGTCAGAATGCATAGAGACATAGTAAGACTCATTAGTCTCTCAGAAGAACTTGATAAGCCAAAAATATGACTATTAACAAGAAAGAAATAATACCAAGGTACAGTATCCAAACTTCTTGACCACACAAAATAAAGTGCCATTTAAAAAAGAGTCTAAAGCTTTTCTACAGAAAAAAAAAGAAGGCTCTTAAATCCAATTTATGCAGTTGACAAATTAAATTTAGGGAAAAGATCTTCAAATATTGCTCATATAATATAAATTACAGTAAGATTATAATAACAAGTGTAATATAAAAAATAAGAATAAATGTAGTATCCAAGTATAATAACCACAGAATGATAAAAGACAAGTATGAATCTTTGCACAAAATGAAACAAAGGAGAAAGTAGCAGTTCTATGGAGGTTAGCAGTGAACAAACATGACTTAGAAATTACAGTAAGAATTTGGCAACACCCTGTCTGCTCATCTATTTTTTTTTTTACTTTTGGATTTATATTACAACATGGAGGGGTACAAGGAAAGGGAGGGATAGATTATTTTTTTTGTGAAGAGAGATGGACACTTTGAAATGAATGTATTGGAAGATTTGGTATTTAATAAATCCACTCATTGTATCTCAGTGTGGAAGGAAAATTGAAATACCTGAAAACAAAGGGCATCTCTGGTTGTTAGGAAACATCGACCCAGAGGTGCAATTCTGAGACAAATTAGGAGGAGGAACAAGTCAGATCATGGTATATAGTGATTGTGGTCTCTATATTCAAGGATATGTATAATTAGGGGGAATGTCATAAGGCAGTGTCCTTTATCACATATTCAATTATTGAAATTCTATGAATGAGGCAAAATGGCAAAAAGGAATCCACAGAAAAAGTTCTATAAGGATCAGGTAGAAACTACCTCATCTGAAACGTCTAGAATGGATACCCTGGATATATTTATTGCATAGAAATGAATAGAATAATAAAAATATATAATCATAAGGTCATAATTATGAAAGTCTGGAGTAGGTTAAAATGAGGATACTAAATGAAGAGGAGAGAAATCCTTTCTGGAAAGAGACACAAATATAATATTAAAAATAATTTAAAAAAATACTTGAAGAGGAGGAAAGGGATGTACAAAATAATTGACTCATTAAAAGGGAAAAGTATGTGTGGGAAAATTATTTGACCTGATCAAAAAGAAATAGGAAAAAAAAAAAAAAAAAAAATATTAAAAACAACAACGGAAGGGGGGGGGGGTGAAAGGGGGAAATCAGTTAAGGGGAAATAAGCAAGAATGAAAAGGACTACTTTAAAAAAGCATTAATTAGAGGCAGATAGGTGTCACACTGGATAGAGCACCAGCCCTGAAGCCAGGAGGACCTGAGTTCAAATCTGCTTACAGACATTTAACACTTTATATCTGTGTGATTCTGAGCAAGTAACTTAACCCCAATTGCCTCAGGGGAAACAAAAAAGGGAAAAGGAAAAAAAAAACATTAAATTAACTGAAATAAATCATAACTTGAAAAAGAAGTCATTTGAGCAAGAAAGGGGGAAATACATATAAACATAAATCTTATAACTTTAAATGTGCATGCATTAAACTATCTGATAAAATGGGGGGAATTGAGAAGAAAATAATGTATAATTTACAAGAAACACATGCAAATGAAAACAAAACAGACTTACACAATATAAATTTAAGGAATTAAAAAAAAAAACTTTTGCCATTCAAAAAGTGAATTCAAAAAAGGAGTTACAAAAGTCACTTATTGTTAAAAGAGTTACTTTTTGATAAAATTTTAAAAAAACAAAGATTAAAAAAATGCTTAAAGAAAACATAGACAAGTAATTTTCAGTGACAAACTTATACATTGCCAAAGTCTTAACATCAAATTGCTAAAGGAAACATCTGAATTACAAGAAGAAATAGGTAATGATAACACAATATTTAGTAGACACATATATTTCTTAGTTTTAAAGCATAACTGAATTGGGGTAGTTAGTTGGCACAGTGGATGGAGCACCAGCCCTGAAGTTAGTAGAACCTGAGTTCAAATGTGGCTTCAAGCACTTAATACTTCCTGGCTATGTATAACCCTGGCTCAGCCAAAAAAAATATAACCAAAGGATATAAATGGGGAAACTTTGGTGCTGCATAAACTTCTGGAGAACCTATATATGTTATATAGATTATCTACTAAATAATACGACCAAAGAATATATCTATTTCTTAGTATCACATGGAACTTTACAAAAAAAAATGACTTTGTATTAGGAAGCAGAGACATTGCAAAAATTTATGAAAGGTAAAAATAATTAACAATCATTTATACATCAGAATGCAATAAAAATATGAATTGGTTCAGAGAACTTAAACAAAAGAATAAGACCTAAATGAAAACTTAACAAGGAAATGCAAAATAATGATTATCAAATAAAATGAATCAGAGAAACAAGTAATAACTAATTAAATAATATGACCATTATGACATACCAAAATTGCTACAGCTAAAGCAGTCCTGAATAATCAAGTAACAATAAATCTGAATAATCAAAATAGATTAATGAGCTTCATATGAGTTTTCAAAAATTAGAAAGCAACAAATAAGCCAACCAAAAATAAGCTTGAAGTTACATGTTATTAAATTGAAACAAAAACAATAAAAACCTCTCGTAGACATAATCAAATTAAAAGTCAATTCTTTGAAAAAGATATTGAATTTGACAAACCCTTAACTAATCTTATTAAAAAGAAAAGAACAAAAAACCAAATCAATTAAATAGCATACAAAATAACACCAATAACAACACCACCAATAACTGCTGGTCTTAATTCATAGTAGATTTCTGTCAACTTTCCTAAACTAATTAGTTCCCACATTTCACGAATTATTCCCCCAAATGGGAAAAAAAATTAACTCTACCATAATATTTTGATAAGACAAACACAACTCTAATAGCTCAACCATGGAAAGGTAAAACACAATAGGAAAACTCAAGGACGATATCCATAATGAATCTTGATATATTTTTAATACTTAATTTAATATATTTTATTTCACCCCAATTACATGTTTATACAGCTTTAATGTGCTTTTAAAAGTTTTATTCCTTGTTCCCTCCATGTTGTCCATATGTAATCATATAAAAAATTTCCATGTTAATAATTTTGTACAAAAAGACTTGAATAAAAGAAAAAGAATGAAATAAAGTGAAAAATAACATGGTTCAGTTAGTATTCAAACAATATTTGTTCTTTTTCTGGAATCAGACAGCATGCTTCATCATTAGTCTTTTTGGGATTGTCTTGGAAATTTGCATTGTTGAGAATAGCTGAGTCATTAATACATCTTCAGTGTACAATATTGCTGTTGTGACACAAAGTTTTCCTTGTTCTGTAAACTTCATTTGTTATCAATTCATGTCTTTCCAGTTTTTTTTTTTTCTGAAATCATCCTATTTATCATATAGAATAATATTCCATTACAGTCATATATATGATTAGTTTGGCCAGTCCCACTTAATGAACATCCTTTTGATTTCCAGTATTTAGTCATCCAAAACTAGCTGTTATAATTATTTTTTGAAGGAAAAGCCTTTTTTATTTCTCTAAGACATAAACCTAGAGATATTCTCCCCAGATCAAAAGGTATACAAAGTTTTGTAGCCATGTGGGCATAGATCCAACTTGTTTTCCAGAATTTTTGGATTACTTCACATTTCTAACAACAGAATAGTCTGTTTCCTCTTCTCCAATTTCCATCATTTTCCCATTTTTTGTCATATTCATCAATCTGATAGGTGTGATAAGTACCTTATAATTGTTTTGATTTTCATTTTCTCTAATCAATAATGACTTAGAACATTTTTGTATGTTTAGATAGCTTTGATTTCTTTGTCTGAAAATTGCCTGTTCATATTCTTTGAATATTTATCAAGTGGGGAATGTGACTCAAAAAATTTAAACAAACTCATGTTGGGCAAGAGAAATTTATCCATGAAATCACTGATCATGGCCAAATGACACTGGTAATAGGACTGAGGGATGGCTCCACATTATTTAACCAATCATATAATCGATCATATTAAAAATCAAAATGACCTTGACCATATAATGTAATATGCTGCATATTCGGAATAAAATAATTAAAAGTAAATAGACTCTGTTGACAAGAAACTTATATTCTATTTAATAAAGTGCAAGAACCTCCCACTGAAATAAAATGTTTAACCTCATTTTTACCACATTAGGTACTCTATAGACAAATAGCAATATCTTTCTGACTTATAAGCTATGCTATATATGATGCTAGAGGACAGAATAGGTATGTGGTTGTAAATATGTATGTATTTGTAAATGTTCAACTTTTACTGATTCACAAATTCCTAACTTTCCTGGTCCTTAAAATTTCTTATCTTTTCATATATTTCCATATTTTTTTTTTACTGAAGCAATTGGGGTTAAGTGACTTGTCCAAGGTCACACAGCTAGGAAGTGTTAATTGTCTGAGGCCAGATTTGAACTTACATCCTCCTAACTTCAATACTGGTGCTCTATTCACTGAACCACCTTGCCGTCTTTCTCTTTATATAGTTTTAAAAATACAACAGCATTATTAATAACATTTTTAACCTCTAGGGTTATGCTTGACCAACTTATGGAGAGTTGTTTAACATGGAGTAGCATCAGCAAGTAATTATCCATTTCTGAATTTAAAGTAGGAGATGCTTGCTAAGGAGAGAAATATGACAAGTGATTATTTAATGTCAACTGTAACATCACTAAAGTGAAAGCACAGCATGCATGTTCCTTTAGTTATAGGGATAATTCCATTTTGTACATTACGTACTTTTGGAGCATTCTGTATGTTATGGAATCATGGGGGTTTTGACATGTCTAAAAGGACATACCAGTTTCAATATTATCTCATCTAATAGCCTATAGAACCTTCAAAGATAATGTCAAGTGGTAAAAAAAAAAAGATTTTGAAAAAAGAACCATAACTTTTCTCTTACAGTATAGAGGAGAATATATGTGGTAAGGGGCATGAATAAATTATCTTATTTGTTTTATAAACCAATAGAACATTAGGCAAAAAAAGTATGATTTATACTCGTGTGAGAGAACTTAAGAATAGTTTCTTTGTTTGAATAGTTAATTTAAATTTGAAGTGTCAATTCAATTATGATCATTTGTAAATATATCAGTTTATCAAATATTATTTTTAGAATCCTCAATGTCTATAAACTTTTGATCTATGGAAAGATTTCAGATCAATTTGTAAATGGGAAACATTTTTTTTTTCTTAAGTAGATTTTATTTACACAGATCTCTTGGCTTTATTGTCATTAACCTTTGATAAAGTAGGAATACGAAATACTTTTCAAGTGATGGTATATCTAATTCTCAAATAAAACAACAATTAAATCAATTTTATAGGTAAAGAAAGATAAAAGCAATGATATTTTGAGCTTAACCATTATAATGTTTCATGGAAATTATTTTAAGGTATGACATCTTCAAAAAACATGAGTTGATAGTGTTCTTCATTTTCCATGTGAAAAAGCCTAATGGATATTTGCACCACATGAAGCATATTCAACTTATGTGTGTATATGCACACACATATACACATGTACATATATCATTCAATTATTCATTTACTTATCCAAAATTTGATTTCAAATACTATTAAATGTTTTGTTAAACTCATACAGTACTAACTCTTTGCTGTCCCACTTCAAGTAGACCCAACTATTGACTTCATACTAATTCTTTTCTGTTTAATTTTTGATCAGTTACTATAATATTTCTTTGTTTAATTTATATATTACACACATCTAATATGCACATGCTGGATCCTATTAAATATTTTTTAGTCTTGTCTCATTCCTCAGTCTGACTTCCAAAACCATCACTTGGAATAAAAGATATCAATCTCCACTCTTCCTAAAAGACTAAAAACCTATAATATTTTGTTTTTCATCTTCTTATAGTCAGATTGTTCTGTGCTCTAAATAGCAATCTCTTTCTTTTCATCATCAAAGAGTGAAAAAGGTGCTATTCCCCATATCTATTTTTTTTTTTGCTTTTTGCTGAGGCAATTGGGTTAAGTGATTTGCCCAGGGTCACACAGCTAGGTAATGTTAAGTGTCTGAGACCAGATTTGAACTCAGGTCTGCCTGACTTCAGGGCTGGTGCTCTATCCACTGTGCCACCTAGCTGCCCCTATTCCCCATATCTTAAAATAAAGTATGTAATCTTTTCCTTTGGTCTCATCTGTTCATGCAGGATATTGTTCAGCTATATCATTTCTTTCCTTTCAATCACTGAAAACTTCTTGAAAAGGCTAAAAATAGGATCACATCTAGGATTTCTGGAAGCACAACCAGAGAGTAGAGGGGGGAAATATCAAATTCTTCCAACATTCTGCTCCAAACAATTAGAAAATAATGCTTCAAATAGAATACTGGAATAGTAAAGGCAAAAAAAAAGTCAGAAGGAAATTTGTTTTTTCAGTCCAAGACAGTTTAGGAGGAGATTTTTGTGTCAGTAATATTTGTACTGGCTCAAAGCTCAAATGGAAGTAACCCTAACTCTTCTTGGGTTTGGTAACAGCATCAAAAACAATTTCAGAAGCTCTTAAGAAAGAGACATATAGGAGAGCTGGAAAATGATCAGAAAGAGGTTATAGGGGATGTCTGCAGGACAAGGTTTTGGTTGGTAATTCCATTGCCTATGTATACTTCTGGGACACAAATGCTAAGTCAAGAACAGTGCTCTCAGTCATAACAGACCAGTGACCCTGGGGATGAGGATAACATCATTTTTTGGTCCCAAGAGAAGTGGGACACTCTCTTCCTCTCTCCCTCATTCTCTCTCTCTCTCTCTCTCTCTCTCTCTCTCTCTCTCTCTCTCTCTCTTTCTTTCTCTCTCTCTCTCTCTCTCTCTCTCTTTC
>JAJPUD010029483.1:0-13866 GCA_023553655.1 Myrmecobius fasciatus
CATGATACTGAGGCAGTCTCAAATTAAATGATTCACCCAGGGTCACACAGCTAGTAGATGTCAGATTTGCCCATATCTAGGCTCAGAGCTCTACCCACTGAGTCACCTCGCTCACCTGGAAGTAACAACTTTGGAGATTATGGTGGTAGTCCCTCCTCTCCCCCTCTCCAGTTTTGGCATTGGAGTTCATTAGGAACTGTCCACTTTTAAGGCAGCAAATTCTCTAGGAGCTTTGCTTGCCTTGTGCAGTCTTTCTCCTTGTTATAGCTAACTCCTTTTAGGATTAGCCCACTTGCTAAATTTCACAATGGCTGATTCATTAGGAACTGCCTCCCATCTTCCTACTTGTTAATGAAAAGTTCCTCAAAGTAATTTAGCCCAAGTCTTTCCTCTTTTTAATTTAACTCCCTTTTGGACCTTAGACTCTGAGGAAATCATGTAATAATAAAATCTTTGTCTCTTGATTTGGAGATAGTTTAAGCCTAAAAATTATTTTGAAACACCTCACCTCTCCAAACCCCAATATATTTTGGGCTTCAACAAACCCCCTTAAAGTACATAACCACTTGTTATGCCTTAATACCTTTATTAGGAGAATGTACATTTTAGTAGTTCCCCAAGTATGAGTAAGACATTTCAATTAGGTGTGATACGAAGTCTATTCAGACTGGCTGAAGCATTTCCCATGCCCTAGTTTAGAACCAAGGATTCAATATCTTATAGTTTAATGTAGACTCCTCTAGCAAAATCTCAAAAAAGGAATACTTGGGAGATGGAAGGAGAAAAGCCCTCTCTGGCCTTAGTTCCATTCCCTATTCCCCTAGGCTAGAGGAGAGCCTTAGGAACTTCAGAGAAAAAAGGATTTTAACTTTTTTCATCAATGTCTTATCAATATCCTCAGAATAGTAATAATCATCCTGTTGGTCGTTTCTTACAGAACAATAATATTCCATAACATTCATATACCATAATTTATTCAGCCATTCTCCAATTGATGGGCATCCCTTCAATTTCCAGTTTCTAGCCACTACAAAAAGGGCTGCCACAAACATTCTTGCACATGTGGGGCCCTTTCCTTCCTTTAAGATCTCTTTGGGATATGGGCCCAGTAGAAACACTGCTGGGTCAAAGGGTATGCACAGTTTGACAACTTTTTGAGCATAGCTCCAAATTGCTCTCCAGAATGGCTGGATCTGTTCACAGTTCCACCAACAATGTATTAGTGTCCCAGTTTTCCTGAGATAATGCACCTATGATGGGAAAATATTTCAGTGTTATGTTCAGCTGCCTAGGTACATATGACTGGGAGAGCTTTAGATTTAATGACTGGAGAATTCTGAACCACAGAATTGTTTTATGATTTTGGATAAATACATATTGCTTGATTATTATTGAACTGGTAGAAACTTTATCTGTGCATGCTTTAATATACCATTTGGAGAAATGGTAAACTACTCCAATATTTTTGCCAAGAAAACCCCAAATGGGGGCATGAAGAGTCTGACTGGGTTGACAAGGGTGCAGTCAGAATATCCTCATACCAGCTCACCAAATGATGAGGTTCATAACTTGATTATGGCACCAAATATTGGGGTTCAGATAGCAATCCCTAGTTCAAATATGAGGAACAAGACCCACATGATGATGCATTCATGAGGGTTTTCTCTTTGTCAAAAGAAGAGGTTACAGACAAAATGAAGAGGTAAAATAGACACCAAGATAGTAATAAATGAGACCAAAAAGTCTATGACCTAGAGGTGGTCAGACTAGGCCTAGGTCATGTAATCCCTATTCCCAGAGATCTGCTTTGGGCCCAGGTTGCAGGAAGTCACATGATCTCTAGGCCTAGAGATCTCTAAAGGTCACCCCCTAGGTCATCTACAGGAAGTAGACAACACTGGCCAATTTGACCATTGGCCAATAATGGTTACTTCCTTTTTAGTCCACCTTTGTTTAGTCCAACAAAAAGACTTGTGTCTTTTGCCATTTAGCCAGCTTGTCAGGCACATGTTGGGAGCTGAGATGCCTCTCAGGTGTGCCTGGGCCTCTCCCTGCGGGGAGTAAATAAATGCTTTCTCTTTGTACCTGAAGATGTCTCTGATTAGTTAATTTGGGGAAGGGGTCTAGCACCATCCCACACAATAAATATGAAATAGATTTGGGAGAGGATCTTGTAAGAGAGGAAAAGGGTTTTAACAGTTAACAATGGAAAAGACAAGTCCCCCAGTGGAGCTCACAATTCACCAGGAGAAAGGGAATTCTCCATGAGGTGGGAGTATGTCTAAATCCATAGAGGAGTTTAGCCTCCTAAAAGCGTTAGTTACAATAAGGAGAAAGATACCATGAGGCTTGGGGAAGGGATAAGAAGAAAGATACCAAAAGACAGAAAGCCCCGGCATGCTAACCCCAACAGGGACTGAGCAAAGATGGCATAGGCCATGGGCAGACTTATAAGGGAAATTTAACTTTGGGAGTCTGATATCATAACCTGGCTTTTTGATTGGACATGGTAAGGTAGGGTTTCCCAAGACCTCCAGGGGGTGGGACTGTAAGGCTGAGCTGATCCCCATCAGTGCTCTTCTCTGCTTGCCTCAGGGAGTATTATAATCTTATCAATACTTCTTCCTCGGTCAACCTCACCTAGTTAAGAGGTCCTCATCGTGGGGTATGTTACCCCAAAATATATCAGGGTTCTGGGCTGTTTCAAAAGTATTCATAGGCTTACAAATAAGGGGCAGAGATTTTATTATGCTACTAACTATGGGGTAAATTCATAAGGTTTTTTCCCCAAGCAAAAAGGGTTTTTAGCAATTAACAAAGGGAAAGGTAATTAAGGTATGGCAATTAAGGTGTGCCATTAAGGTGTGGCTAGTGGGGGATTATGGGACCAACCCTAAAAGGAGTTTAGGGTTCTAATAGGTGTTAGCAAATTAGCAAAAAGCCTAAGGCACCATAAAAGAGATAGAGACTATTAGTCATTAAAGCATGGCTAACGAGAGTTAGCCTAACTCTAAAAAGGGTCCCAATAGGTATTAGCTATTGTGACAGTTAGCAAGTGGACTAACCCCCAAAAAGGAGTTAATGAGGGAATTACAGTAGAGTAAGTTTTGTATAGAAAAAATGTAACTGGGGATGGGGATGGGGGAAGTTGATATAACTTAGCTTTCTGAATGGATACACTAACTGTGGAGTTATGATGGTTTTGTCAGTTCAAGGAATTCAACTAAAAATTTTACTGGAGACCTCAACCGGTGTTGAGGCTGTAATAAAATCCACTTAAACAAAAGGTCTAATCAGAGTCAAAAAGTCCACTTATAATCCTATCAATTCTCCTCCCAGTTTGCCTCTGGGAGTAGCTAGATTTCCAAATTTTTTACTCTAATTCAGGCTCTCTTTGTCAATCAATGCTCATCTAGCTACCCAGGACTTCATCAGTAGGATTTGCCTGAAATAACTGAGAATAAATCTCAGTAGAAAGGCAATAGTTGGGGAAGGGGAAAAAGGGACTAATGTGAGACAAATAGGATTTGTGATGAGATGTGAAAGAAATCAGGGAAACAGGAGTGAGAGCTGAGGAGGGAATTCTAAGCAAGGTATGGGGCAGATTGGGTCCCAGAGAGCTTGACCTCAAACTCAATGGCACA
The DNA here is from genome assembly GCA_023553655.1 of Myrmecobius fasciatus. Taxonomy (NCBI): domain Eukaryota; kingdom Metazoa; phylum Chordata; class Mammalia; order Dasyuromorphia; family Myrmecobiidae; genus Myrmecobius; species Myrmecobius fasciatus. Next base: position 3,645 of record JAJPUD010029483.1, read on the forward strand.
ATTGATATCTCCTCACCTCTGGGGAGAAGAAGGCAGAATAGGGAAGGGAGAGACCAGAAAAACCTTCTGAAGGATGCAACATGAATTGAATCCCCACCAAGGAGAGGAGACAGACAAAGCATTCAATAATGGAGTGAATGGAATGAATGGTAGTGAATGGTAGTGTACAGGATCTGGGGGTTAGAGAAGCCACATTTCACCTGACTTATTGCTAGTAGGAAGCCTACCCCAAAATTAAATCAATTAGCATTGGTTAAGTGCCAGGGATATGAAGAAATGCAAAAACCTGCTCTCAGGAAGGTAAACCATCTAGTGGAGACAACATACAAACAAGACATATACACAGGATAAACTGCAGAAAGTGGATTTTTAACTGAGATATGAAAGAAGCCAGAGGAGTCAGGAGGCAGAAATAAGGATGAAAACATTCAGGCATGGGAAGCAGAACCATGTGAAATGCCCAGTGAAAATGCCCAGAACTGAGAAATGGAGGGTCTTGTGTGAAGAATAGCAAAAAGGCCAGTGCCATTATAGCATAGTGTCTATGGAGAGGAGTAAGATTCAAAAAGAGTAAAAGAGAGAAAAGAGTCAAGTTCTACAGTTTTCTGAAAGAAAAAAAAAGGTTTTGTGTTTTTGTTGTTGTTTATTTCAGGACCCCTTTGATAGTTGAGTGTAGGATGGAGTGGAGTGGGCAGATGATACAGACAATGTGCAGTGAGGTGCAGTCTGTGTGATTTGGCATTTTCTGATTGTGTGAATAAAGTAGCTAGGTGGGCCATAGGAAGGAGTAATTTTTAGGAGGCTTTGTTGAATTTAAGTAGAATTTAAATGGGCCTTTGTTGCAGTGAAGCTATTCCCTAAGGCAAGCAAGGAAGAGCAATGACAGAATTATCTAGTAATTTCTTGTGGAATTCCTTACATAGACAAAATTATCATGACCACCTAGTTATTATATTCAATTGGAAGATCAAGCTATGTCAATCCCTAAGGTTGTTTTTCTATTATAAAAATCCTACTAGTACCCCACTTCTTTGCAGATTCATTAAGAACTGCCCTCCAGTCAATAGCAAAATCCCAGTGGCTAATTTCTCCAGGAATTTAGCCCAAATTGTGGTGTTGTGAGTTGAATAAGAACTGTCTGCCTTACAGCAGCAAGTTCTTTAGGAACTTTGGCTGCCCTATGTAGTCTTTCCCTTTGTAATAAGCCAGTTCATTAAGAATTTGCTAATGCCTTATGGCATCTTCCCTCTTAATTGCTTCTGCCCCCTGTTATCTTTCTTTCCCCTTGCTAATCTCTAAACTCTCCTTTTTTTTGAAATTATCTCAGTCATCAGTGTAATAAAATTTTTGCCTCTAGATTTGGAGATGGTCTATAAATTCTTTTGAGACACCTTGCAACACTAGCCTAAAACCCCAATACATTTTTTGGGTCAAACACCTGCTCCCCAACATTTAGTGTCCCGTATAGGTAGAGTCCTGAGACTTACAATATATATTTTTTTTGGGGGGGGGGGAATCAGTGTTTTCCATCATTCCCTCCAATGTCCACAGCTTGAGATGAAGGTCCATTTGCCGATCTTAATTATTACTTTAGGGGAATCACGTGGCTGGTGGAAGATTATAAAATACTGAAGCAATGAAGTCTTTTGTAGAAAACAAACATACCCCTTGCATGTAAATGCCACGGAAAGAAGTGCCAACTGTTCCATCTTGGTTATGACTTTGGGAATTTGTATTTTACTGGGTAAAGTTCTAGGGTACCATGTGATTTTTTTGAGCAGGGAAGTAAAGTGAACAGTTCTATGCATACTTAGGCAGCTGTGTGAAAACTTGACTGGAAAGGGAAAAACCTGGAGTCCGGGAAACTATGTTGGAGGATACTATTAAAAATAAGGCAGAAGGGGGCAGCTAGGTGGCGCAGTGGAGAGAGCACCAGTCCTGAAGTCCGGAGGACCTGAGTTCAAATCTAGTCTCAGACACTGCCTAGCTGTGTGACCCTGGGCAAATCACTTGACCCCAATTACCTCAGCTAAAAGCAAAAAAAAAAAATAATAATAATAATAAGGCAGAAGGTGATATGGGTCTGAGCTTGGGTTGTGACAGGAAGAATGGAAAGGAGGGAATGGATAGGGGTTATCAAGAAAATAACATAACTACTAATGGGATATGGAGGTAGGGATGGAGAAGATGAAAGAACACAAAACAATTTTGGTTTCAAGGCTCAGTGACTGTGAAAGAATAAAGATGCCATCAGCAGCTATATGGAATTTAACAGGAAGGATAGTTATAGGCTGAAAGAGGAATGGAAAAGGAAGAGTTGTTTGAGGCTTGTTGAGTTTCAGGCACCAGGTGGAGATGTTGAGATTTATATAAATGAGAAGGGGCAGAAAATATTTCCCAAGTAATCCTAATATCTGTTGACTTTATTACCTTTTTTGACCCTTTACTAGAAATTATCATGGCTGACTATGAACTTAATTACTTAAACTAGGCAGTTACTTAAAGGGATTACTTTTTTCTTCAAAGACTAATAAGTCTAGAGTTGAAAGAGACCTCAGATGTTATCTAATACAGTCGTCTCATTTTAAAATTAGGATCTGAAGCCCAAGTACTTTGGCTTTTGAAGCCCTTTATAAACTGACCCCTTCTTACCTTTCCAGGATTCTTAAATCTTAAATCTTACTGTCTTATACTCTTACTTATCTTCTGATGCAGTGACAACAGCCACACTGATATTTCTCACACAGGATTTTCTATCTCCTAACTCCCAGTGTTTTCACTGACTGTCCCACCATATCCAGAATATTCTTTCTTCACCTCTGCCTCTTGGCTACCTTGGTTTCCTTCAAGTCCCAGCTAAAAGCCTTTCATGATCCCTCTTAATTATAGTGTCTTTCCTCAGAGAATATTTCCAATTTATCCTGTACATATCTAATTTGTACAGTTTGTTTATATGCTGTTTCCTTCCTCAAGCTATGAGCGCTTTGAGAACGGGGACTGTCTTATGCCTTTCTTTGTATCCCCAGCACCTAGCCTAGCACATAGCAAGCACTTACCAAATGCTTGTGGACTTGACTTACATGCCTTGCCCAAGGTCACATAGGTCATATCAAAAAGAGAGATCTAAATTCAGGCCCATTCCATTAGACCATGCTAACTCCTTTGGACTGGAACATAGCAGCAAAGAATGTCCAAAGGGAAAAAAAAATAGTCATTGAGTGTAATTCTCTTAGTTCCCTGATAAAACAGTAATCAGCACTTAGGTGACTTGTTTAAAGATACAGAAATTCTTAGTAAATGAGCATTACTAGAAACCCACATGTCCTAAGTAAGTGCAGGGTCAGTAGAATACCATTATCCCATAATACAAGTATGCTTCCTATCTACTTTTGAAAGTATTCCATTACACAAATTGACAAATGTGAAATAATTGAATTCTATATAAAGAGGATACAAGGAGTACCCGAGCATAGGAATTTTGCTGCTACAGCACCTCTGCTCTTAAGAAAGTCTGCTTAAACAAAAATTGCTTAAAATTAGCATAAATACTACACTATATTGATCAGTTAAAACTATTTGCTTGTATATAGTATGATAACTTGGTTTTCTTGAAACACAGTATGGAACAATTCTTCTTCTGAGTCCTTAAAACATTATTTTAAACCTCAGAAAAGAGGATGGAAGGTAGGTGGGTTTAATGGGTTTCATGAGATTCATTAAATAGAGATTTTTAAATGATGTGTTTTGTCTTTCTCCACACATGCTGACTATAGTCAGGAAGTCAAACTAGTAATTATTACTATTTAGTTCCAGTTTGGGCTCAAGAGCAATTCATTTGGTTCAGGTTGATTTCACACCAACAATATGATTTCCAATTTGAGCCAGTTCAAACCAGTCCTAACCAGATTATTAATTTTGTTTTGTGAGGGCATAAACCTGTTTTCTCAATCTGCCAAATTGATGAGCCTTTTAGAATATATTATATTGTTTTTAACTTTAGCTTTAAAAAAGCAATCACCCAAACTATGGGAAATTATAAAGATTATAAGATTACCTCTCCATTTTGAAACACAGGCTCTAAACCAGGGCAGAATAATCACTTATGATTTAATTTAACCATATATTTGAGCAGAGGGGTTTCTGTATTAATTATAAAACTCAGCAGGTAAGGTGCTAGATACATTAGAAGTCCTGAAAGTAGCCATTTCATTCAGGATTATTCAAATACGATTTTTGGCACTTTGGGAATCCTAAGAGATAGATATATTGAATATAAACTCCTTAAGGGGATCCTTGTCCCTGCTAAAGAAGAGACATCTTATTATTTTATCCCCAAAGAGATGTTTTCCTGAAATTTCTATATGCTTTCATGAAGATGGAACAAAAAAGATAACATCTGCTCCTCTTAGGCACTCAGAAACTTTGGAGAAATTATGGATTTCATCTGTTCCCCATTCTTCTAAATCTGGAGCATGCAAAGTTTTCCTTTCTGGAGGTAGAAAGCATTTGGTTGTATTTAGCTGCATTTCAGCCTCTCTTATACATTTAGCCAGCCTTTAGACAACCAGCTGTTCATTCAGAAGCTGCTTTTGTAGCCAGACCTGCTTTCTCTACATGTGGACAAGTGGAGAATGACTTCTTGGCTTGGGTTCTCTTTTCTTCATCCTGGCTTTAAAGCTGTATTCATGACTCATGTGTAGACAGAAGCTGTCCAAGCCATAAAGACCCAGGCCAGAAACATAATATCCAAATTATGGAGGGCAGGCTGCTGCTCACTGTAGTCAGAGAAGTGTGCTTCAAACTAATAATTCTCTTCCAAGACTTGAAGCACTCTGTAATTTATGACCATTCATTCTTTTACAACAAAAAGAGCATTACTGGTCTATTAGTGAGAAGTCTTTATGCTTTTAGCCACAGCCACAGATCTGCTCTGTAGAATTTTTGGTCAGCATGCTTTAACCCTCTTGGAGGTGAATCCTCTTGTTTTTGATTTGCCAACATGTTAGCTCTAATCTGCCAACAAGGTGTTTCATGAGAGGTACTATATGGGATGCTACTGACATCGTAGTAAATTAAATCTAAGAATAAAATCATAACTCTTCACTAATTTTCTTTTTTTTTTTTTTTTTTGCTTAGGCAATTGGGGTTAAGTGACTTGCCCAGGGTCACACAGCTAGGACATGTTAAGTGTCTGAGGCCAGATTTGAACTCAGGTCCTCCTGACTTCAGGGCTGGTGCTCTATTCACTGTGCCACCTAGCTGCCCCCAAAGCAACTCAACTCACCCCAGATGGGACTTGAACCCACAATCCCTGGCTTAGGAGGCCAATGCCTTATCCATTAGGCCACTGGGGCTTAAGTTCTCTTCACTAATTTTCAAGGGCTATATTTAGTTATATCAGACCATGTGTTTGAAAGCTGTTCTTTTTATGTGTAAATTTCTTTTTCTCATAATTCCCAGCTAGAATTTCTTAAATCCTTTAAATCCTGTCCATCTTTAATTTTTTTAAATTATCAAGCAGAGTTTTTCTTTTCACTTTTTCCTCCAATGCGCAGTCAAACAAAACCAATGCCCATATTAGACATATCAAAAAGTATGTTCAATCCATCACTTCCCTGTCAGCAAGTGAGTAGAATTCTTCCTCATCAGTCCTCTGGAATCATGGTCTTTCAAAACAATTTTTACAATGTCATAGTACAAATTATTTTCCCAATTTAACTTACTTCATTCTGCACATAAGTGTTCCCAAGCTTTCTTTTTTTTCCTGAAAATATTCTTTCATCATTTCCTATCTTTTTAAAAAAATTACATTTTATTTTTTAATGAACAAAAATTATTTTTCCTAGCTTTCCTAGATCCTATTCTTCCTAGTTTTTTTTCCTCTTAGTCCCTTTTTACAGCCTGTCTCAAATATATACTTCAGGCCATCTTTCTGTCCCTTGCCTTCCTATTGAGAGAAATGAAATCTCAAGCTCCTTTATGATGAAGGGAATGAGGGTAGTAAATGAGGAGTAGGGGAAAGCATCACTATTCAGTTCTATTCTTTTCTCACTGATGTACTCAGGTTACAACTACTTCATTTCTTTGAGCTGTAGCTTTCTATTCTAGAAAACTCTCCCTTCTCATATAATTCATGAGTTTGCATGACACAATTAACCAGGTCCTACTAAGTGAGGAATTTGCCTAGTCTCAGGAATAAATCTGGCACTGTGAAGGTATATTATCTGTGTATTTTGAACTTTTATTAGAATCACGTGGAAAACATGGGAAAAATCAAGCTGGAATCATTTTTTCTTCTGCAAGATTACACAGAAATATGTCATCAGCAGTGCCTGCAGAACAAGATTGATCCTAATGCTACTTACACTTTTGTAAGCCAGAGAACTGGAAAGCCCCCTTAGATAGCCATTCATAATGTATGACTATTTCTTTGCTTTTTGCTAAGACAGACAATAGAAGCTATCTGCATTTCCATTCAGGTATCTTAAATGGTGTAATCTCTATTTTATCATGAAGACATTGAATTGTGCTTTTTGTTAGGGAAGAAATATTCTTACCTCAGGAGAACAAATCTAAATATATCACATAAGTTTTTCAAAGATGTTATTTAATTCAAATCCTTCAGTGAATTACTTCAGATGGGAAATTGCAAGATTAGAAATGATAGAATCTTCCATTGTTAATAACAGAGAAAATAGGTTTAATGTCCCCTCTATAGTATGTTTCTATAGATGCTTCCATCTTGTCTCCCTTTACCCTAATTAATTATGCCATCATTTTATTATTCTACCTAAAATAAGTTGCTTTTGAGAGAATCTTTTAAAATAAGCTATTCTTTGCAATTTGGCTTCCAATTTTATCATTCAACTGAAACTTCATTCTCCAAATTTACCAGTGAACTCCTATTTGTCAAACTGCTGGCCTTTTCTGAGTCTTCAGCCACCTTAACCATTCTGCAACATTCGGCATTATTGACTACTCTATTTTGTTTGAGTTTTCATGTCACATCTCTCTCTGTCTCTTTCTGTCTATCTCTTTCTTTCTCTCTTTTTCCCTCCCTCCCTCCCCCTTCTCATTATCAGCTCTCAAAAATTTAATGACCATTTCTATAGCAATAATTTTCAGATATATATGTATCTATCAATCTATAATGTACATATACACACATGTATATCTATACATAGATATATCTATATCTATATCCTTAATTCTCTCTCTTCTGAACTCCAGTTCTGCATCACCAATTATGTATTGAACATCTGTTGGCATCTCAAACTTAACCTGTCCAAAACATAGCTCACTATCTCTCTCCTCAACCTATCCCTCTTTTCAAATTCTTAATAACTGTCAAGAACATCATCCTCTTTTTAATCACAGAAATAATCAACTTTAGTGTCATACTCCATTTCTTATTCATCCTACCTGTATAATTAGTTGCCATAGTTATTATTTCTAACTGCATCTCTTGTATATACCCCCTTTTTTCTTTTGATAGAGTCACAAATCTAGGTAGTCCCTTATCACCTCTCACCTGGACTATTGCAATAGTTGTTTCCAGCTTCTCCTGGCTCCAATCCACTTCCACCTAGCTGCCAAATGATTCTCCTAAAGCACAGATCTTATAATGTCATTCCCAAATTTAATAAACTCCAGTGAGCTTTTTTTTTTTTTCCCCATGTATAGGATCAAATATAAATTCCTCTATTTGGCTTTAAACTTGACCATAAATTTTCTTTCTAACTTTATTACACATTATTCTCACGCACACTTTGGTTTACCAAATCAGCCTTCTTACTGTCTGTCTCCCAACTCTGTACCCCCCTATACCTGGACATACCCTCCTTCTCTCTTAGAACCCCAACTTTTCTCTAAGGCTCAGCTGTGGCACCCGCTATATGAATCCTTTCCTGATCCCTCTAGATACTACTGTCTTCTCCCCTCCCTAGCTCCAGTAGTGATCTTGTATCTATTTTGTATATATTTTTTGTCTATTCATTCATACATGCTGTTTCCCATCTCTAGACTGTAAACCACTTAAGGGTAAGGATTTTCACTTTTGTTTTTTCAATCCTAATGACTTAATAAATATTGCTTATTGTCTTACCGTGAAATAATAATTAGCAATAAATGAAAGAATGTGCTGTAGTTTGGTTTTGATTTGTTTGGTTTTGGTCTGGAACAGGAATTTCATGAATGTAGGGAACTCAGAGTGTAGAAAGTTTCTTCCATCATTGCAGGTCAGAAACTTGTCTGTAACTAGAAATTTTAGAGGTTGTTTGGGAGTACTATGAGATCAAGTAATTCCCCTAGGATTATATAGCCAGTATCTACCAGAGTAAAACTAGAACCAAGACATCTCTTCCTGATTCTAAGGCTAGTTCTGTTTATTGTGGTTAGGTATGCACATATAATTTTAATAACAACAATTATTATTATTATTATTATTAGCTATAACAGCAATGTTATGAACCTGGAGTTAGGAAAATCTGGCTTCAAATCCCTCCTCTGACACTAGCTATATACTACCCAAGTGAGATATTTTAAACATTTTTAGCCTCAGTTTTATTATTTCTAAAATGCTGTAATATCATTCTATAGTACAGCAGCCATCTCACAGGATTGTTGGGGAGAGGTTGTACGTGTCAAATGTAATAATACATGAAAAGCACTTTGTAAACCTTAAAACATCACATAAATGTTAATTATTTATCTCTATATGCCTCAGGCCAATCCTTAGGATTTACCCATTAGGTCCTCTTTGAGAACAAAGAACAAATAACAACAATACTAATCAACTGAGTCATATTTGGAATGGTAGAGAGAATTACAGCTGGTCTCCCTAACCCCCCTCCCACTCCTATGAAATTATTGATATGATTATCCAAGAACTCCCAATGGAGCTCCAGATGCCAAGTTATGTTAGATAAATCAACCAGGACATAGTAAAGCCCTGAATAGAGCAACTTGCTAAGCTACTATCAGTTATATCAAAGGTTCTGTCACTTTTTTCATGTAATTCATATGTAAATCATATCTTCATTCCCTACCCAGAATTATAATAGAGCTCTGCTTTCTACAGCACTCTCTTGTACTTTCTTATGAAAATAGCAATGAAATACCACAAAATTATCAGGCGCCAATTGGCATTTATGAAGAAACATTTTTATTTTAGCCATTATGGAAAACAATTAACTTTTTCGTTATAGAAAACATTAAATAATAAACCAGTAAGATGTTTTACAGTACTTTTGATAACTTCTTCCATTCGTTTAGTGCAATATCTTATTGGCACCTACAAGTGGATTTTTCAATTTTCTCCTTCTATTTTTCCCCTGTGCAGTTATTTGGCCAGAAGAGAAGCAAATGGTATAAAATGTTTTGTATGTAGAAGTCCATGGTCATGTTTCCTAACCCTTAATTTATATGAATGCCAGTAAATTTCATTTTTCATCTCACAACTTGAATTCTTTCCCAATAAATAATGAGACATTCAGTTGCTTCCACTATTTCCAGAAATGTTGCTGTTTGACAAAGGTTCCTAACACTGAAGTGCTCAGTGGTTAATCTCTTGCCCCGAAAACCTGTCCTTTCCTTTCCAGAGAGGTTCCTGTCACTTGTATGTTGAACGGAATTTCTCTGGCATTTTCTCTGCTCTTTAGTCAGTCTAAACCTGGCCAAGGTAATTTTTTTTTTTTTTAAGGAAAAGTGAAATTCCCTCTTACTATAACATCAAATACATAGGCTTACTATAGCCTATACAGTGTTTATTTTGTGTAAGGAAAGGCATCTATTAGAGTTAGGTATACCATGAAAGGAAAAGCATCTCCTAGAATCTTGACATTTGGTAGGCATGGTACAGTGGAAAGAGCACTGGCTTTGGTAGATTCAAATCCTATCTTTGTCACTTAACTACAAGTTTCTTAAACTCTTTTGGACTCAGTTTCCCCATTGGTAAAATGAGGTAAAAGTCCTTTCCAGATTTAACATTTGGGATTTCCTTGCAATCAACCATTGTTTCAGCTATAGTTGGTAGGACTTGAAGATGACATGGGATGCCATCTGCCCTGGGGAAGAGAAGACCTACATAGACCAATGGAATATATGGAAATATCAAATTATGACAAGAGAAAGAAGCTTTGATACAGCTCTATAGTTAAAGTTACATTGTTTGATCTTGATAAAGCCATATTTGGGTTGTAAGGTGCTTAGGTATTTTTTTTTT
>JAJPUD010029484.1:0-13864 GCA_023553655.1 Myrmecobius fasciatus
GCTTTGTCTGAGAATGAAGGAGAGACCTGGGCACTGATCCAAGCTGGTTATTCCTTCTACCTTGGCATTGGAAGCAGAATGCAAGAGCAAATTGGGAACAATGAAGTCAAGAGAAATACCTGGAGTATTCAAGTCTAGAAATCCAGTTAGTTCTAGATCTAAATCATTCCTATACTGGTGGGTAACTATTATTGAATAAATTACACTGAGGAGACAGTGAAGGCTATTATGAACGACTGGGTCACTACAAGCAGGATATATAAACCATGAAGTTGCTTTAACCAATGTAACTGCTGCCATTGAGCAGCATGCAAATGATATTACCTAAGGCTTACAGAACTTCCAAGGACCCATAGATTCCCTTACTTATATCATCCTTAACCAAATAGCATTAGATTACTTACTAGCTACAGAAGGTGTAGAAATGATCATAAATACCTCATCTTGTGTTTACATTGAAATGCCCAGGCAAGAGAAAATACAGAACAGCCAAAATAATTGGATTTTAAGAGTGTTTATTAGCTGTCCAGAGACTGAACCCCACCAGTACAAGAATAGGGGGTCAGTCCCGAGGAGTTTTAGGGACACATATTTATGGGAGAAAATCACAAGAATGTTTAGAAACATTTATCACATTAAAAATTCCTTTCCCAGGCAGGCGGCAAAGTGTAACAGGGAGGCAACTTTTCTTGAAGTTCTATATTCATTAAGTAGGCAAGTCTTTGGTCATAGATACCATAGTACATCTGGAGACTTTGTGGGCCAGCATTTGGAAACAAGAGATATCACCTGCTGGTGATAAACTGGAACCATTCCCAATAAGATCAGGGGTGAAACAAGGTTGCCCACTGTCACCATTACTATTCAATATTGTATTAGAAATGCTAGCTTTGGCAATAAAACAAGAAAAAGATTAAAGGAATTAGAGTAGGTCATGAGGAAACCAAATTATCACTCTTTGCAGATGATATGACGGTCTACTTAGAGAATCCTAGAAAATCCACTAAAATTCTATTAGACTTAATCTACAACTTTAGCAAAGTGGCAGGATTCAAAATTAATCCACATAAATCATCAGCATTTTTATATATTACCAACAAAGTTCAGCAGCAAGAGATGCAAAAAGAAATTCCATTCCAAATAGCAGATGATAGGATAAAATATTTGGGAATCTATCTGCCAAGGAAAAGTCAGAAACTATATGAACTAAATTACAAAACACTTTCCACACAAATAAAGTCAGACCTAATCAATTGGAAAAACATCAAGTGCTCATGAGTAGGCCAAGCAAATATAATAAAAATGACAATACTACCCAAACTAATTTACTTATTTAGTGCCATACCAATCTAACTCCCAAGAAATTATTTTACAGATCTAGAAAAAATAGTAGCAAAATTCATTTGGAAGAACAAAAGGTCAAGAATTTCAAGGGAATTAATGAAAAAATGCAAATGAGGGTGGCCTAGCTGTACCAGATCTAAAACTATATTATAAAGCAGTGGTCATCAAAACCATTTGGTACTGGCTAAGAAATAGAGTAGTGGATCAGTGGCACAGGTTAGGTTCACAAGCAGTGACAAAATACTCAATGACAATAGTAATCTAGTGTTTGATAAACCCGAAGACCCCTGTTTTTAGGATAAAAACTCACTATTTGACAAAACTGCTGGGAAAATTGGAAACTAGTATGGAAGAAACTAGGCATTGACCCACACTTAACACCATATACCAAGATAAGGTCGAAATGGATTCATGATCTAGACATAAAGAATGATATTATAAACAAATTAGAACAATGTAGGATGATCTACCTCTCAGACCTGTGGAGGGGGAAAGAATTTGTGACCAAAGAAGAACTAGAGATCATCATTAATGACAAAATAGATAAGTTTGACTATATCAAGTTAAAAAGTTTTTGTACAAACAAAATGAATGCAGACAAGATTAGAAGGGTAGCAGTAAACTGGGAAAATATTTTTACATTCAAAGGTTCTGAGAAAGGCCTCATTTCTAACATAGAGAATTAACTCAAATATATAAGAATTCAAGCCATTCTCCAATGGATAAATGGTCAAAAGATATGAACAATTTTCAGATGATGAAATTGAAAGTCTTTCTAGTCACATGAAAAGGTGCTCCAAATCACTATTGATCAGAGAAATGCAAATTAAGACAACTGAGATACCACGACACACCTGTCAGATTGGCTAAGATGACAGGAAAAGGTAATGACGAATGTTGGAGGGGATGTGGGAAAACTGGCACACTGATACATTGTTGGTGGAACTCTGAATGGATCCAACCATTCTAGAGAGCAATCTGGAACTATGCTCAAAAAGTTATCAAACTGTGCATACCCTTTGACCCAGCAGTGTTTCTACTGGGCCTATATCCCAAAGAGATCTTAGAGGAGGGAAAGGGACCCACCTGTGCAAGAATGTTTGTGGCAGCCCTTTTTGTAGTGGCTAGAAACTGGAAACTGAAAAGATGCTCATCAATTAGAGAATGGCTGAATAAATTATAGTATATGAATGTTATGGAATATTATTATTCTATAAGAAACGACCAGCAGGATGATTTCAGAGAGGCCTGGAGAGACCTACATGAACTGATGCTGAGTGAAATCAGCAGAACCAGGAGATCATCAGACACAGCAACAAGACTATAGGATGATCAATTCTTATGGACATGGTTCTCTTCAACAATGATGTGATTCCTATTGATCAGAGAAATGTAAATTAAGACAACTCTGAGGTACCACTACACACCTGTCAGATTGGCTAAAATGACAGGAAAAGATAAAGATGAATGTTGGAGGGGATGTGGGAAGACTGGGACACTGATGCATTGTTGGTGGAGCTGTGAATGTATACAACCATTCTGGAGAGCAATTTGGAGCTATGCTCAAAAAGTTATCAAACTGTGCATTCCCTTTGACCCAGCAGTGTTTCTATTGGGCTTATATCCCAAAGAGATCTTAGAGGAAGGAAAGGGCCCCACATGTGCAAGAATGTTTGTGGCAGCTCTTTTTGTAGTGGCTAGAAACTGAAAACTGAATGGATGCCCATCAATTGGAGAGTGGCTGAATAAATTATGGTATATGAATATAATGGAATATTATTGCTCTGTAAGAAATGACCAGCAGGACGATTTCAGAGAGGCCTCGAGAGACTTGCATGAACTGATGCTCAGTGAAACGAGCAGAACCAGGAGATCATTATTCACGGCAACAACAAGACTATATGAGGATCAGTTCTAAGGGACATGACTCTCTTCAACAATGAAATGCTTCAAACCAGTTCCAATTGGTGAAGAGAGCCATATACACCCAGAGAGAGGGATGTGAAATGTGGACCACAACGTAACATTTTCATGTTCTCTATTGAGGTTTGCTTGCATTGTATTTCCTTTATCAGATTATTCTTCCTTGTAGATATAATTTCTCCTGCACAAAAAATGATGCAATAACTATACATATATTCGATTTCTTAAGTATTCTAACATAATTATCATGTAGTGGATATCCTGCCATCTAGGGGAGGGGTGGGGAGTAGGGGGGAAAATTTGTAACAGAAAGCCTTGTATAAGAGTTAATGTTTAGGAACTACCCATACATATGTTTTGCAAAGAAAAAGTATTAATAAAAAATAAAAATAAATAAAATAAAATAAATTGTTGTAGGAGCTTAGAAATGGGGTAATAATTAGAAAGTAATGCAAATACAGACTGCTGTTACCTAAATTGCAACAATAAAATTTACATATTGCTTTAAGAAAAAAAAAAAAACAGTGATGTGATTCAAACCAGTTCCTATTGCTCAGTGATGAAGATAGTCATATACATCCAGAGAGAGGCCTGTGGGAACTGAGTGTGAACCACAACACAGCATTTTAACGCTTTCTGTGAATATTTTCTTCCTTTTTTTTTCCTCTTAATTTTTTTTCCTCTTTCTAGATCTGATGTTTCTTGTGCAGTAAGATAATTGTATAGATATGTATACATATATTGGATTTGTCATATAACTTAACATATTTAGCATGAATTAGATTACCTGTCATCTATGGGTGGGGGTGGGGGGAAGGAGGGGGAAAGCTTGGAACAAAAAAAAAAAAGTTTTGCAAAGGTCAATGTAGAAAAATCACTCATATGTTCTGTAAATAAAAAGCTTTTAATAAAAAATTTTTTTTAAAAAGACAAGCTCCAAGAGGATTCCAGAGGGAGAGCCCACTAAGCTGCCTTGTTTCCAGACCAGGCAGAGCGTGGCAGAGACACTAAATAACCTAATGGGGCAGAAAATAGGCACCCTACTTCCTTCAGACAGGGAAGCATGTGTGAGGACTATATATAAATGTATGAGAGCAGAGGTTCACGGTGCAATTAGGAGATATTAGGAAAATCTGGGATATAATCTGTAAAGTTTCTCCATGGTTACCTGAAGAAGGCTGCTTTAATGTGAGAGATGGATTGTTTTCCATGAACAGCTCTCCACTTGTGATAAGCAATGCCCAGGAGAAATACAAAAAAAAAGTCATTTTACTATATATAATTTCATCAAACAAAGTCTGAAATCAGAACCACAAAAAAAAATCAGGAAAATTACAGCTAGAACACAAACAGGCCCATCTCTTAGCAGTGGATGTCCCTCTCCTAACTAAGCCTGCTGAGGACTATATTGAATGGCCTCCCCTCCTCCCCTTTCAGCCATGCCCTATTCTTGTGTCCCTCCAGACCTGCAACCTTTCAAAGGGTCTCCTAAAGGAAAGCCCAAAATGAAAAAAGAATTGAGGGAAATGCAGAATCAGAAATACAAAACAAAGACAACAGTGACATCTAGTGGATGAGAAGCAAAAGGCAATCAATGATACTCCACTTGAAAAAGTTGCAACAGCCTACAGATCAAGAAGAAGAGGGGATGGGGGCAGAAGGATTACATCCTGTTATAGAGGAGGAGGAGCCTTTTAACCCAGGGCAGAGAAGATGCAGACTTGAACCACTTCCCTTTAAAGCTCTAACCCAGCTTAAGGACTCCGTTTCCAAATCAGGGCCCACAGCACCTTTTGTTACATTACAACTTGAAACAATGTCAGGGGCACTTGTGTGTCCCAGTGATTGGAAGGCGCTCCCACAGGCTGTGCTGACTCCACGCCAGGCAGTGTTCTGGATAACAGAAGTTTGAGAGCAGACTCAGTTAACTGTCACTCAGGTGGCTCCAGGGGCTTTTACTTTGAGTAACTTAGCCGTACTAGGGCTCGGGCAGACACCAGAGATCAGATTCATTTCACTGAAGAGCCATGTTCCTGAATATCCCCATGTGCTAGGACAGCATGGAGTAGGATTTCTGTAGAAAAAGGTGAAAAGGAAATCCAAATGAGGCAAAACTTGGGGAACCCTTCCCTGATTTTGTGGCTCAATTACAGGATGCTGTAGCTAAGACCATGGGGAATGCAGAAGTGTAGATAGGATATTAAAGGCTTTGTTTTGGGAAAACTGTAACGCAGATTGTCCTAGAGCAATGATTGGACTGAGAAGAGATTGTACCACAGAAGAAATGACTCAGAGGTGGGACAGAGTAGCTTTGCAAGGATATCAAGCTGAGTGGGCGTCAGAATGGGTGGTTACTGCTAAGAAAGGCCTGAAAGGGAATTGCTATTCCTGTGGCAAACCAGGACACTTTAAGAAAGACTGTTGTTCCCAAAATAAAGAGTCTCACAACGGTGGTCAATGTAAACCACCATGCCCAAAATGCAAAAGGATGGGACATTGGGCTTCAGAGTGCAGGAGTCGGGGAAACAGGGGCAGGGCCCCTCAGGGAAGGCTGAAACCAACCTGGGCAATGACAACACAAGTAGGGAGGGACACAAATCTGGAATGGAAGAACAGGTACGCAACTTCAGACATCAAGGGACACTCACAGTAATAAAACTCAGGAGCAATGATTTTTACCGCCTCTCCCCTCATGCTGTTTGTCAAGTTCTCATACAACAATATCAAGGAGGAAAACAGCTAAGAAACCTTCTTATAAATCCTCCACTACCCAGGATTCATTAGCCATCCCGGTTATATTAATATGAGGACATGCCTGTGTCTATAATTATGAATAATACTGACAAGATTGAAACATATCTGAAGAAGGGACAATGTACAGCTCAAGAAATAGTCATTCCCCAGCAAGATGATTTCAGAGAGGCCTGGAGGGACTTGCATGAACTGATGCTGAGTGAAATGAGCAGAACCAGGAGATCATTATACACGGCAACAACAATAGCATATGAAGATCAATCCTGATGGACATGGCTCTCTTCAACAATGAAATGTTTCAAACCACCTCCAATTGTTCACTGAAGAAAGCCATATACACCCAGAGAGAGGGATGTGAAATGTGGACCACAACATAACATTCTCATACTCCTTGATTGATGTTTGCTTACATTGTGTTTCCTTTATCTGATATATCGTTTGTGTAGACAAGATTTTTCTTGCACAACAATGACAAGTTTGGAAATATGTATACATAGATTCGATTTGCCAATATTTTAACATAATTAACATGTAGTGGATATCCTGCCATCTAGGGGAGGGGTGGGGAGTTGGGGGAAAAATTTGTAACGGAAAGTTATTGTTGAAGAATTACCCACACATATGTTACGCAAATAAAATAAAAAAAAATTTAAAAAAAAAGAAATAGTCATTCCATCTGAATTTACACTTAAAACAAACAACAATAATTGTGAATTAGCTTCACAGATGGGCCCAAGTTCAGAGGCCATTGGACAAACATATTTTACAAAGGTTACCACACTTACTTGGCCGATATTGACCCTTACTTTGAATAACTGACAGTTTGAAGGATTAATAGACACTGGAGGTGACAGGACTGTGGTGGCTGCTTCTCAGTGGCCCCCCTGGTGGCCTATGATTTCAGCTAACCATAGAGTGGCAGGGATAGGAGACAATAAGGAGACTTTGATGTCTGCTGAACAGGTAAACTGGCAAAAAGATGGAAAGACAGGAACTATTTTCCTCTTAATAATAAGTGGCTTGCATGTTAAGTTATGCAGCAGGGATATTTTACACCAATTAGAGATGAAAATCACAACAGATTTTTAGGAGGGGTCATTGCTGCTGTGGCTTCCACCACTCCTAAAATGACTTGGACTACCTACACTCTGGTATGGGTGGAGCAATGGCCCCTGATAAAGAAAAACAGCCACTTTACATCAATTAGAACAAGAACAATTAGAGTTAGGACACACTGAGGAATCAAACAGCCCATGGAACTCCTCTGTATTTGTTACAAAAAAAAAATCTGGTAAATGGAGAATGTTAGCAGATTTGAGACAAGTAAACTCAGTCCTGGGAAACATGGGTTCTTTATAGCAGGTTTGCCATCCCCAAACATAATGCCCAGGGAATGGCCCTTATGGATAATAGATATTAAGGATTCCTTTTACTGTATTTCCCTTCACTCTGAGGACAGGAATAAATTTGCTTTCTCAGCACTCTCATATACTTTTCAAAGACCTGTGAAGAGATTTCAGTGGGAGGTATTGCCACAAGGTTTGGAAAATAGCCCTACCATATGCCAATGGCATGTTGATAAAGCTTTTAGCAAGATAAGGAAACACTATTCCGATGCAGTCATCTTCCATTATATGGATGATCACTTGGTGAGTCATCCACAGCCTCAGGATTTGGAGATGATGTTACAAATGACAGAGAATTAAAACAGTCAGCTTTAATATCATCAGAAAAAAATTCAGACACCTCCCTTTTAGTTATTTGGGTTTTAATCTGTTCAGCTGGAAGGTGTATATCAAAAACAAAATAGTGGATGGTCTGCTCACACAAGGTATCCTCCCCTTTGCCCTCTAGAACAAGCGACAAAAGCCCATGAACATTTATATCTGTCCACCAGGTCTCTCCAGAGATTGTATGGGTGACCGGGCAAGAAGCAGCAAGCATCGTAAGATGTGTAGCTTGTGTACCCTATTCTCAAAGACCTGTAGGGGTGGGAACTAACCCCACAGGTGACAGGCCGAACGATATATGGCCGATGGACATTATACATATGGGAAAAACATGCATTCATGTTATAGGTGAACCATATTGGGACTTTGTAGTTGCATTCTCTCAATGAGGGGAAGTTGCCTACATGTGATAACATGTACCCTCATACACCTCCAAAAACATTAACAGTTCTTACAGGAATTCTCCATACGTCATATTTTTTGGGATTCCTTACAACCCCACAGGGCAGGCCACCGTAGAAAGGACTAATCAGGCCCTAAAGAGATTCATCAAAAAAAAAAAAAAAAGAGGGAGAAGGAGGTAGGGTTACTCACAAAGACATAGATAAAGCAGTATGCACAATAAAGTACTTAAAAATTGATTCCACTGACAAATCCAGCTATGAAATATTCTCTGGTAAAAATAGAGAATCAGTAAAAGATAACAGCCCATCTTCCTTAAGAAGGTCCCCTAAGAATGAGACCATGGTAATGAAAAGGGGTCCTGAAGTATGGGAGGGACCCTACTGGGTTCTACTTTGAGGGCCAGGATGTGCTTGTATCTCCACAGGGAAAAAACCAGCAGTGGATTCCCACCAGACATCTCAAAGTTGTCCATAAGCCAGAAGAGGAAAAGAAGGAAGAAGAGGTGATCGTCAAAAAGGAGGAGAAGACGTGCTCTCAGGACCACTAACAAGATGCACTCTATACTCATGGGTTTGAGTTATATACAGTCAGGACAAACAGCAGAATGACAAAGGTGGGCTATCATGATGGATCCACCATGGCCTAGGATTGTCTCATTGGGGGGGAGGGAAGCATACCAGAGGTAATGCTAACAGGAAATAGGTCCCCAATAATCAGGAACAAATTTCACCTTGAGAAATACAATGGAACTATGGCAAAGGTAAAGTACAACTTTGCTGCACTTGTGAATAGGCTTCCTTTGTGCTGGTCACCAAGGAACAGTATCTATTGCACACAAGTGAAGAACGTGACTTTACAAATGCCAGTTTCAGATGTGGGGTACCATGTGACAAATGCTGGGCATATAGGGGACCCCCTGTCATAGCGACACCCTCATCCACGTGGGAGGGTTGCAGCGGCATGTCTACATAAAGGCGTCATCAGTTTGGCCCTTTATATTCTTCATACCATGTCCATATTCCTTCTTTTACAATTGTGAATTGGACATTACAAGCATGGCATGAGGCTGAAAGGATGACTCCCGACAGTCTCCCAGTACCTGCCTGGGTCCCTTACAAAGGTAATGTCTGGGAAGGTTTAGGGAAAGCACAAGCCTCCATGGGACACATTCTTGTCACTCAAGAATTGGGCTGGCAGTTTGGCACATGGAAAAACATCTTGGGCCGAGGTTCTTGGGCAAATGACACAAGAATTGGATACCAGCTTGATACTAAAGCCTGTCTGGGAGGGAAATACGCTTTCATGTAGAGAGACTCTGTAACTGTTACCAAGGAAACCTCAGATTCTTACAATGTTACTTGTTGGAATTGTACAGTTAGTGATTGCTGGGATACAGAATTGAAAATCAGACTGTATTTGTGATCACTAGAGCTCTTGCAGCAATGCTTCCCGTCAAAAGTGAGAAATGGTATCCTGCTAAGACTGATCCTATGCCCAATACCATAATAGAAAAGAAGGAAATAGATCTTAATCCCATGTGAAAAAAGAGGTATCAGCTGTGTCATAGGGGGTAGCACTCTGTTGCTTTCATGTATAGCTTCCTCAGTCTCTCTTGCCATGTCCATATCTAATGTACAAAATGGTAGAGTCCAAGCTAGATCTAGAGAGGAGCTAGCTAGGAGTTTCTCAGTGGGTTTTGCCCGGCAGGCTAAGACAGATCAACAATGGTACCAGGTGATAAAACATTTAAGGGAAGTATCACTAGGAATAGGAGCAGAAGTAGAGTTATTGAAACTCCAGACTCAATTATAATGTGACTACAGATATACAAAGGTTTGTGACCCTTTGCTGTATAATCATACAGGACAAGATTATGATAGGGAAAATATCAAGAGGCATTTGAATGGTTTATTTCTCAATAACAAAATTGAAGATGACGTAGAAATTTTATATAAACTAGCAGCCCACATGGAGAAAGCTTCTCATAAAGATTTCAATCCAGATAAAACTGCTGAAATAATCCTACTTTTTTTTTTTCCCTGAAGCAATTGGAATAAAGTGACTTGCCCAGGGTCACATAGCTAGGAAGTGGTAAGTGTCCCAGACGACATCTGAACTCAGGTCCTCTTGACTTTAGGGTTGGTGCTCTACCCAATGTACCACCCTAGCTACCCCATACATTAGTTTGATATTAGCTTTTCATGGTGGTTAAAATTAGAATCATGGCTTGCCCTGTGTGTTAAGTTGTTATTACTCTGTTGTTGCCCTGTAATATTAGGATGTCTTTATAGATCTTTCTCCACCATCCTTTCAGAGGTTGCAGCTCAAGAAAGGACTTTTATCTAAAAGATAACAAGGAGGAATTGCTAGGGTAGGAGACTCTGCCAAAAGGGACTACAGAGGTCACTCCAACCTTTGATGCACAATAAATTTTCTGCCACATTGCAGAAAACACCTTTGTGGAGCAAGGAGCAGTGATATGAGATTGGGAAGGGGGACAGTCTGAGGGTCACAGCATAATTCCTTGTAAAAAGGGATGCCTTGACAGGATCTCATCTGTCAGTGAATTGCCAATATGGCTGGGTTGGCTCTCCTCCCATTGGCAGATAGCATGCATATGCAAAGCCCACAAGCTGCTTCTCTGAATGGTGATTGGGGATTGCCTACTGTTCACACACTGATCATGCTTGCAAAAATATATATTAATGAGGCTGTAAGGCATAATAAACTGGAGTTCTTTTCACACTCTGAGTCTCCCACCTCATTCATCTCACCTCTGAAATCAAAGGGCTCTTATACTTTGAGCTCTCAATCAGGAGGGCTGCAACAATGATTACCCAGAACCTACCAGCTTCCACTTGAAAGAATCAGAGGGTCTGGAATATGATATTCTGAAGGGCAAAAGAGCTTGGACTGCAATCAAGGATTAACTATCCAGCAAAATTAAGCATTATCTTTCAGGGGGAAAGAGGGATAGTCAATGAAACAGGTAGATTTCATTTATTTTTGATGAAAAAACTAGAACTTAAGAGAAAATCTGATCTTCAAATACAAAACTCAAGAAAAGCTTAAAAAAGTAAGAAAGAAAGAGGAAAAAAACTATTTCTTTTAAAAGTTAAAAAGTTTACATCCCTACATGTGAAGATGATATGTTTAACTCTTGAGAACTGTATCTCTGTTACAGGTATAGAGAGTAGCTATTATTTGTGATGATATAAAAAAAAGGAAACTAGAGATGAAAAAGGGATTGTGCTGGAAGAAGAGACAAGGGGAAATAAAAATGGGGGAAATTACATTTCAAGAAGAGGCTATAGGGAAGTAGGAGAGGAGAGGGGAAAGGAAAGGCAGAGGCTAATAGCAGGAAGAAAGGAAGTAGAAGGGGAAAGGGATAAGAAAACGGTAGGGGCTATAAAAGGGGAGGGTTGTTTGAGGGAGGTGGTAGTCAGAAACAAAACATTGGGGAGGAGGGAAAAGGAGAAAGGAAAGAGAAATATATTACTTGGGCAAAATAAGATGTCAGGAAATACAAAGTTAATCATTTTAACTGTGAATGTGAAAGGGATGAATTCTCCCACAAAATAGAAACAGATAGCATGTTGGATTAAAAGCCAGAATCCTATACTATATTATGTACAAGACAGACATTTCAAGCAGAGTGATAGAAACAGAGTGAAGGTAAAAGGCTGTAAGAGAATCTATTATGCTTCAGTTGAAGTAAAAAAAAAAAAAAAAAAAAGGAGAAAGGGGTAGTGATCCTGATCTCAGATCAAGCAAAAGCAAAAATAAATTTAAATTAAAAGAGATAAGGAAGGAAACTACATTTTGCTTAAAAAAAAAAAAAAAAAAACCACACCCTGGATAATGAAGCAATATCCATACTAAACATTTATGCACCAAGTGGTATAGCATCCAAATTCTTAGAGGGGAAATTAAGAGAGCTCCCAGAATTAGACAACAAAACTATACTAGTGGGGGATCTCAACCTTGCCCTATCAGAACTAGATATGTTGAATCACAAAATAAATGAGAAAAGTTAAGGAAGTAAATAGAATTTTAGAAAAGTTAGGTATAATATACCTTTGGAGAAAATTGAATAGAGACAGAAAGGAATATACTTTATTCTCAGTGGCACATGGAACTTACACAAAAAAATAACCATGTATTAGGGTATAAAAACCTTTATATCAAATTCAGAAAGGCAGAAATAATAAATGCACCTTTTCCAGATCATGATTTAATAAAAATTACATGTAAGAAAGGACCAGGAGAAAATAGACCAAAAATGAATTGGAAATTAAAGAATGAGTGGGTAAAACAACAAATCAGAGGCACAATCAATAATTTCATCCAAGAGAATGATAACAATGAGACAACATGCCAAAATGTATGAGAAGTAGCCAAAGCAGTTCTCAGGGAAAGTTTTATATCTCTAAATGCTTACTTACATAAAAGAGAGAAAGAGAAGAACAATGAATTGGGCATGCAACTAAAAATGTTACCTAAAAAACAAACTAAAAAACCTCAATTAAATACCAAATTTGAAATTCTGAAAATAAAAAAGGAAAGTAACAAAATTAAAAACAGGAAAATGATTGAACTAACAAAGCTAAGTTATTTTTTATGAAAAAAATAGACAAAACTTTAGTTGATTTGTTTAGAAGAAGGAAAGAAGGTCAAATGGTTAGTATTAAAAATGAAAAGGATGAGCTTTCCACCAATGAACAGGAAAATAGAGCAATAATTAGGAATTATTTTGCCCAATGATTTGCCAATAAATCTGATGATTTCAGTGACGTGGATGAATACTTCCAAAAATACAGCTTGCTCAGTTTAACAGAGGAGGAAATAAATTACTTAAATAGTTCCATTATTTAAAAAAGAAATTGAACAAGCTATTAACAACTTCCTAAAAAAAATCCCCAGAACCAGATGAATTAACATGATTTCTACCAAACATTTAAAGAATGATTAATTCCAATATTAAGCAAACTATTTGGAAAATTAGGGAAAGAAGGAATCCTACCAAATTTCTTTTATGACACAGATATGATGTTTATACCAAAACCAAGTAAGATCAAAATAGAGAAAGAAAATGATAGACCAATTTTCCTAATGAATATTGATGCAGGACTTCCAGGGGTGGAGCCAAGATGGTGGAGAGTAGACACGACTCTCTATAACCTCTTCTATCCTTCTCTCAAACCAAAAGCAGATGAAGCCTCTAAATTGGTTTTGAAGTCAAAAATATCCACAAATATTTAGAATACAACACATGTCTAAAAGAAGTTACCTTGGAAGAACTTCATAGCAGGTGTGTTTCAATTGGGGAAGGGGACAGTCTGCCAAGCCCAGAGTGCAGCACGGGGAGACCAGGTCAGGGAGCTGGAGCAGAGGTCTTGGCTTCCACGCACCTGGGGGCCTTCTGTGGGCCTCTTGGGCCAATCTGTCCTAATTGTAAGCAGGTGCTTCGGCAGATCTGCCTTTTGTGAGGTGTAGACTGTGAACCACTGAGCCCCTGAAGAGCACTCGACCTAATTGCCATTACACAGCACCTCACAGCAATCAACCAATCAGCAGAACTGCCCAGCACTAGAAAATCAGCAGAATTCCTAACACCTGAATTCAATCAATCAGCAGACCTGCCAGAGGGCAAATTAAAGAAGCTGTCCCTCCTTTGCCTTGAACAGATCTCAAGCCTTAAAAAATGA
>JAJPUD010029485.1:0-13864 GCA_023553655.1 Myrmecobius fasciatus
ACAACATGATAAACATGGAAATATGTTTAAAAGGACTGCATATATTTAACCTATATTGGATTGCTTGCTGTCCTGGGAGGGAGGGACATAGAGGAGGAATGGAGAGAAATCTGGAACACAAGGTTCTGCAGAGATGAATGTTGAAGGCTATCTTTGTATGCGTTTGGGAAAATAAAATACTATTGAGGGGAAAAAAAAGATATACACAGATGAAAAAATGCAAAATGATATGAGGATGACAAGAACATTAATAACTTGGGATAGAGGAGCATCTATGGTAAAAAGAAAGCAAGGATGACTTCAGGAAAAAGTAACTCTCCCTAAGACTTGAAAGGATTCTAAGAGGTGAGGGAGATGGTTTTTATAAATATATGGAGGCAGTAGATTGGACTGTTGACTTTGGAGACAGCTAGTAGTCTAGTTTGTTCAGAAGAGAAAATAGATAAGGTAAGGTGCTGAACACTTGTGTAGAGAAAATGGAAAATATAAGAGAAATATTATGGAACTAGAACTGAGGAGATGGGAATAAGGAAGGAGTGGAGGAAGACTTTCAGATAATGAATTTGGGTGCCTGACTAGGACAATAATAGTGTCATTAATAAAAACAGGACAATTTACATAAAAGCAGAACTGTATACATAAAATAGAGATGTACAGAAAAAGGAAAATCAAATATTAATAAATTTTTATAGGTGATGTATATAATAAAATGTATATATTCAAATGTAAATAGTTGCAAAGAAAAATTCTTCTAGGGTGTCACTGCTTATTGCCCACACCCCTTCCATGTCCAATCAATCGTCAAATCTTGTTAAATTTTTTTCTCTTGATGTTTTTTGTAACCAACTCTTCACTTCAATTTTTCCTCCCATCATCTTAGGTAGATATTTATTATTTCATATTTATATTATTACAATAAATTATCCTGCTTAAGTTTTTCCCCATCTAATACAGAATTTTATTTTGGTCACTAACTAGTATAGCTTCACAAGCCCATAAATTTCTAGGCATGCTACAGTCAAGAGCTTTGTGGCTGCACCAAACAAAACTCTGATTTTATATATGCTACAATTTAATTATCAGATAGAACACTATACACATGAAAAAAGCTGAAGACATATAGTTTCAGTTACCTTTGCAAGCAACTTGTAATGTTGAATAAAGGACATTAAATGTGAATTTGGAAAATCTGAATTTGAGCATCAGTTTTGTGTTTATTAGCTAGGTGACCTCAAAGAGATGCTCTCATTCTTTGCTTTCCCTAATGTCCTCAAGAGGGAAAGAAATGGCACTTAATATTTCTAAAACTCAGTTTATTCCTCTGAAAAACAAAGATACTAATACCCACATGAGCTTCCTCAATTTCTTCTTCTGCAAAACAGGAACTATAATATTCATAAGATCTACCATACTGGCCTGCTGTGAGGGAAACACTTTGTCAACTATAAAGTACTACGTAAAAGTGACTTTCTTTGATACATTGTTATTATAAGCACCATTAATCTCAGCTAATACAGCTCCCTACTGACAAAGCTGATCTCTATTCAGTTACTAGGGGATACAAAAGATTTTTGTTCTTTAGAATGAAGAAAAATATATACATATATTCTGAAATGTAGTCATTATTTGATGTTATTTTGTAGTGGTTCTTCATCATGTTTTGCAATGATTCATTTTTAAAACTAAGAATTGAATATGGACGTTAGCAAAACCTACAAAGCTTGATTTGTAATTAACCAAAGTTAAAAAAAAATCCTATAGGTAACTATACCAACTTATCAATTATACACTTCTTTGTCATTTTCCTTTGTTTTTTTGTCCATTGACCCCTTGTACTTGTGTAAACATGTTCCTTTTAGAATAATGGCAAAAGAACATCCTGGTCTCTTGATTTCTTTACATTCTTTGCTTTTGTTTTCCTTGCTATATTTGCCTCCACTAAAAAATACTCCAGCACTTCATTGTACCATGAAATCCACCAACCATCAAATGATGAACTGTTTTTGTTGAACAGCTCAGGAAAACTATCTCAGGTATGATCAGAGAGCAGGTGGCATTACTTGTGGGATTAGCCACACTAATGGAAGTACTGAAGTATTACACTGATGTAACAATTTCTTTTCAACTATTAGAATCTGGAATGTTTCTGGTTTTATGCCATTACTATAATCCTTTATTAGTGGCTTTATTTTTTTTTAACATTCTTAGAACATTCTCAATTATGGAAACAAATATGGGATCAAAGATGTAGTAATGTAAGATAATATAATATAAAATAAGATGTAAGTTATGAGGAATCATATGAGAAAATGGATGTCAAAGGGCTTTTAATACGCAAACAATGGTTATTAGTACTATTCCCCTAAGCCTCATCTGAAATGAGAGTGTATTCATACAAGAGCTTCATGATCAAGAAGTTACTACATGCTTTACTTTTCTTGGTACCCAGAGGAGGAAAAGAAATATCACACAGGAGTACAAAGAAATGGCAAATTAAATAGCTTGCTTGTTTCTGTGTTTTCAATTCTTGAGGGGCTGACAGACCACAACCCTCTGGTGCACTTTTTGTGACACGGTTCATGGACTCATATGAGAGAAATTGTGTGCAATGGAACAGCAAGGAAGGTAAGAAAGAAACAAAGGCTATTTGGAAGTTGGTGGTTCTTTAAAGAGACCAGTCCCAGGTAGCAGTAAAGCAAGGGGGAAAAAAAATGGGAGAAGAAGAAAAGCAATCACCATAATAACAACAGAACAAAATCATGAACAAGATAACAAACCTGAGCAAGAATGAAGAAAAGAAACCATGAGGAGACCAAAGCTTGACAAGATGAGGCTGCACTTTCCACCAGCCCTGCTACACTTTTTCTGCCTGGGCAGTGTGCTGGTCTCCCCAAGCCCTCTGTCCACTCTGCTTAATGTACAGCAGCTCTTTGGTGTTTGGTGTTATGACTGACAGGTGGCAGAAGGGAGCTCTTCAGCCACTTCTCCCCATCAGGCAGCGCTTCTGTTTTCATGTAATATGTCTGTAACATCCACGACTTTATACGAGGCTGTGTGAATGTAGGGTCTTATAAGCCACTTGATATGAAGGATCACAGCCAATAATTTTAGAGGACTAAATGCAAATTAACAGATAATTCTGCCAGCCTAGCCACTTTCTGAAACAAGTAAATTGTAAATATTTTCTTCATAACAATAATATTCTATGTAGCCAAAACAAAGCAAAAGGTCACACATACTTGGATTATTCAGGCAAAAAAATTCCAATGCTTTTTTTTTTGGTCTAGAATGAAAAAAATTCACACTTGTGGATCTTTTCCATTTTACTTTAGCTAAGTTGATCTAACCTATGAATGAAGTAGAAAGAAATAATCTTTCCCTAATTTATAGATTCTTAGAGCTGAGAGAGAAACAGATGGGATTACCTCACACAGGTTTCAAATGGAAACAATCCAACTGCTGCTAAAATTTCCTAATGTGCAACTTGAAGCAAGCAACACTGTTTCTTTTGATAAAAAGTACTCTTTTAATTGAAAAATAAGGGCCTAATCCAGGATGATTAAGAAATAAGTGCAATAATAGGTGTCAGAACTTAAAAGGCAAACATTTTAAATACTTTAAAGTACTTTCTTAAATGAAGATATAATACAAAAACCAAATATCATTTGGAGCTAAACTAAAACAAATCCTCCCCTTCCCTATCCAAAGGAAAATGATTGGAATAAAGAGAAAAATTAATCACTATTTAGATAAAAGGTTACTTTAAAGATATATAAACCATGAAATTATATTTTTCTCAAGAGAAATATGAAGTCAAAATTTTTTCAAAGTTTTTTTGACTTCAATCATACTATATGACCAATATTTCAGTTAGTTCAGTCAACATACCATGACTTTCTATTGACCCAGAGACCAATCAGAACATAAGCAAAATAAGTTCAGAAGAGAACTTATTAATATTCATTATTTTCTTGATGTTATGGTGAAAAAGAAAGGTATCATGTTGCTTCTGAGAATATTTCTTCAAGAACTTTTAAAGGCAATTTAACCATCTGGAACAAATCTGAAAAGTTTCCATGAAAAAGCTGAAGATTTGGAAATCTAATTTAATTTCCCATACATTTTAATAAAAGGCAATAACAAACTTATATTTTAGAGATGTTCATCTCCATATATAACAAAAGGCTAGTAGAGACCCACTGCCCTCATCTTTAACCACACAAATTCAGAAAGCAAGCAGGTAAAGTCAAAATGCAAATCAACTGTTTCCAGACCACAAAAAATTATTGTACCCTAATCAATCATTACAAGATCTTCAAGTGAATTTAGCAGAAACCAAATGTGAATCCCTGTGTTTTCAAAAGCCAAAGAAATTTCTGCTTTGTTTCTTGTCTATAAAATGTAGAATTGCTCAAGTAAGTTATATAATGTTTTCTTTTTTTTTCTTCCAACAAAAATTTACATCTGGGATGGATAAATCTGATATCGTATACCATTTTTTTGATGAGAAACATATGGGTAATGGTTATATCAATCTTATTCTGAAGGTTTTTGCATTTTAAAAATGAATTGGTACCTTTTACAATGTTAATTAATGAGAGGAACAGGCGGTAGAGCTTTTGGGTCTGTCCAAATCACAATAAGACCCCCTATTGCTTAACTTGTAAAATGTGTTCCTGCCATATACATGGTAAAAAAGAAATAGAAAACAAAATATCTATGATTAATAGAGTTTTTTAAGACCAAATTTAGCCAACTTATAAGTTGACTCCTTTCCATTTCATATCCACATGTGAAAAGATAAAGCATTTTTAAGTGGATAAAACTATGCTGACACATCTGGTATCAATAAAATTCACTCCAGCATACTATTGGCTGGCATCCCAGCATTCATTATTTTGAGCTGCTGCTGTCTCTCTTCCAGGTCACTCTATCCCCTTCCACCTAATAATATACCAGAATGCATGGCCTGCCTTTCAGCCCTAGACTGAACTTACTCCTAAATTTGGAAATTTGCTTTCTATTAGGTGGCTCTGTGTCCTGCTTCAGATATGATTGCTACTACCACAACTACTACACATGTGGCAAACTTTTCTAATCACTATGTGCTCTTCAGTGAATAAGTGAAATGGCCTAAGTAACTCACAGGTTTGAAGAGACACCATCTGTTCAAGATGTTGTGGTGACAATGGCTGAAGAACTCTGAACAGCTACTAAATAAATACATAAACAAAAGTGACTGGATGGAAGTTCATCCTTCAAAAATATCCTAGGCAGGGAAAAATCATCTTTGATTTTACTTTACTCAGAGTAAAATTATTTGAAGATCAGAGAGTCTCACAGAACACTAGAGCTGCAAGGCACCACAGAGATTACTTAGCCTATCTCTTTCATTTTATAGACTGGGAAACTAGAGCCCAGGTCAGTGAAAGGATCTGTTCCTCATGGTTATTCAGCTGGTTACTAGAAGAACCTAGACTTGAAACCAGTTTATGGTTCTTTTTTTCACCAAACTGCATTGTCTATTTGGATCTTAATAGCTAAGGTTCATGCAAGTACTGATAATATGACAAAAACAGTCCATGTTCACCTAGCCTACCTATATCATTCATAATTCCATATACTTAAACTTCATTTTTTTACTTTTCAAAGTAAAAAAAAAAATCTTAATTTATTATATTATCCTCACATTCAGGTCAGCCATCCATTTGCTTTTTTAAATTACCACATGAACCTTTTCCAGTTCCATTTTATCTGCATTAACCTGTGGTTGCAACAATAGGAAGCTTTAATAGAGAAGCAAAATTTTTATAGTTTTGTACAAGGACAGAATAATGCTTTCTATTTTATTTCTAATTCTGTTTTCAATGCCCAGCAGTTTGTTAGCAACAACTGTCCATGAAACCACCTAAGTACTCAAAGCCATTCAAAAGTAAGCTTCAAAAGCCTGGAAAAGACATGGATCCATAAGCAAATTAAGTAATTGTGCTTATTATGTGCTTTATTTCATAAGCAGATGTGTATTTATACACCTAAAAATAAAAATATTTCAAGAAATTTTTCTAAACTAGCTTTTCTAAGATTCAAACAAATATCTACTGACACTAAGAGGCATCTCAAGATCTATAGACTGTAATTTATAGTAAAGGGCTCTATAACTTAACAACAAAAAGAAAAAAAAAACCAACAAAGAGCTACTAAAGAAATTACTTTCAGCAGATTTGACTTGCAATGAAGGTGAGTAGCAAAATCTAAGTCTATCAAGTTCATGTTAAGAAATTTTTATGGAAAACAAAATTTCATTTAAAATTTTAAATGTGAACATACAAATCATGAGCAGGAAAGAAATACCAAATGACTAGACATTTCTCATTTAAGTAATATGGAAAAAAACTCATAAAAACTGATAGATAATTTTAACCACAGATAAAGCTGGATTCCAGGGAAAATAGAGTAATGGTAGGGTGAGGAAGAAGAACTATCTTGCAGGAAGATTTATTTTTTTTTACATGTTAAACATATTATATGCTTATATACTAAATTAGAGAAATTAAAAGCACTGTCCTACCTAGTACATTGCCTGGAGGTACTTCCTGAAGATCCTCTAGTTCCCTTCCCATCAGAAGATAGAGGTTTTCCAAAATACAACAAGCCATATGGGGAACTGATGGAAGATCGTCTGAAGAAGCCGAAAAGCCTAAAGGTACCTGGTCAAAGAGAATGACTGATGATAAACAGATATTTTATGAACTAAATATGATTTCCATAAAAAGTAAAAATGTACCCATCCCAATCAAACAACAAAATTTCCATAAAATTTTCCATAAAAAGTAAAAGTGTACCCATCCCAATCAAACAACAAAATTTATACAAACATACAATGTGCAAAGAATTATGCTAGAAGTAATATATAACATAAAGAGATCATTATAAAAGATCCCTAACCTTGAAGAGATTCTAACAGATCTGGGAAGACAAGATACATTCACATAAAAAGATAACTAACAATATATGAGGGTAGAAAGGACCACTGTGGCCTGGCAGGAGTGAGATGGTAAAGGAAAGATCAACAATGGAGATATGAAAGTATCATAAAGTATGAAGAGGACTCAGATGAATAGAAGGAAGAAGTTCAGTCTTACAACAAGGGATCTGGGCAAAGTGATACTGCAAGATACACAAAGTATATCCCACGAAAAGGGAGTATGCCATTCTGGCCAGAGCAGAGGAAAAGTTTTTGGATAAAGAAAGACATAAGATTAGAAAGAGCAGTAGAGTCCTCAGAGGACCTCAAGCCCAAGCTAAGAAGATAGCAGGAACTGCTAAAGGATTCTGAGAAGAAAGTGACTGGATGGAAATTGTAAATAAAAAACTCCACATGAGGTCATGATTTTGAAGTTAATGTTGGGCCAACCCTGATGGCTAAAGTCAAAAAATTCAGAGCTATTAGTCTAGAAGATTCTTGAGAATTATAAGAGCTAGCAAGCTTTGCAAAGCACTTTTAAAATAGTATCTATTTTATCCTCACAACAACCCTGGGAGATAGGTGCTATAATTATACCCATTTTACAGATAATGAAACTGGGGAAATATAGGTTAAATGTCTTGATCAGGGTTATGCAACTAGTAAACACCTGACGTAGAATTTGAACTCAGGTCTTCCTGAGTGCAAGTTCACAAAGTACTCTAATCCTAGCTGTCCAGGAAAGAAGAATTCCCAAAGGTTTACTGTGTAGGTAAGTAATCCTATGGGAGGTAGAAAGCAACACCCAAAACACAAAAATAGAAAAATAATATAACATAGTATAGAAAAATTATTTATCTCCCTTATATGGAGTCCACCCATAAGCATAGCAACCATGTGGCTTGGTTGGCTGCTTCCCCTCCTCCAGCCCTTGAGAGAAATTATTATTTTCTGTTATGTTAATAACCAATTATTAAATTAGGATTAAGGCTTTTTCTCCCTATGTCCTCATTCAGAGACCAACCCTTGTAAGTCAGCCAGTCTTTGACATTGCTGATACATGAGATTGTCCAAATCCTCTAATCAAGGTGAATTTCAGCACAAAAGCATCAAGTCTATACCCTTGCACTCCTCAACTTGTCTCTAGGGTAATTCAGATCTCAAAGGAGAAAATCAGCCATATCTGGAAAGATGGATTCCTTTCTCCAGACTACAGGAGGCAGCTGAGCCATGGTTCTCAGCAGAAGAAACTGAAGGCTTTTTGTCCATCTCCTCATCTTAAAGTTCATCCCTCATTAACTGTTCATCAATCAATAAATGAATTGTTATTTATATATTATACAGTATATATAATATAACATGCTATATTAAATTATATCATTTCTAAATTTTTTCATTCGTTTTATCTTCCATCTACTAGGTATGTAATTTATAGTTACTGGTTATTTTTATGTTGTCTCTCCCATTAGAATGTAAGCTCACTGAGGACAGAGATTATTTTTACCTTTTTCTCAATCCTCAGCATACTGCCTGGCTTAAAAAAATGCTTATTGACTTGATGTTTTTGTGAACATACACATATATAGCATGACCCTGGGCATAGAAAGGTCAAACCAACAAAACAACCTATACTTATGTGTACTGCTTCTATGGGTGGGGGTAAGTGGGGGTAAAACACAGGATTAAGATGTGATGAATCTGAAAAGGTTAAATTAATTTAATTAAACATGTATCATCATATGCTTACTACATGCCAGCTACCAAAATAAACACATAATTTACATGAGTTAGAATGGGAGAAAGAAAAAACTAAAGTAGGGACTAACAAGTGACTGAATCAGAAAAAATCTTACGAAAAGTAGAAACTGAGTTGGTCTTTAGACCTAAGGGTTTTATAAGGCAAAGGTAAGAAGTAAAAGTATTACAGGAATGAGAAAACTGTCTGCATAACAGCATGTAGCTCAGTAGAGTGCAAGACGGGGAGTAATGCACAATCAGCCTAGAAGGATCAGTTGGAGTAAAACTATAAGTATCTTTAAAATGCCAAAAATGAATTTGTATTTGATCCTGGAAGTAATAGGGAGACATAAAATTTCTTGAGTGGCAGAGTGAGAGTCAGTCAACAAAATTTTATTGAGTGTTTACTATAAGCTCAGGGATGGAGTCAGATCTGTAGTATAGGATTATCATTTTGCTGTTTAAGAGGGTGGGGATAATTAATTTTATTTTTCTACTATATGGGCCATACAAACTTAAATAACCCCTATATGAATTTCCAAGAATATTTAATTTAATAAGTCAAGCAGACATTGATGGTACCATTACCAAATTTATAGGAAACTACACACACTAGGGATGATTTGAAATGATTATAATCTTTGCAAAATCTGATCAAGATTTTTCAATTAATAAAAAAATCCCTTAGTCATCTAGGCAAATTTCTATCTTTCAGATATTAATGTGAGAATAGGTTCAAAAGAAGTACTTGAAACTTACTAATAATAATAAAATAACAATTATATCAGAAAATTATAGGCAAACCAAACCATCAAGGTAATCACAAATGGGTTTTTCATAAATCTCATCAACACATATTTAACAATTCAAAAACTATAATCACACACACACACCTTTGAAGTGCTTCTTGCTAAATCAGGGTATGTAGAAAACAAAAGTCCTCAAATTTATCTTACCATTTCAGAAATAGATACATCAAACTAATATGGATAAAGTATTTTCAATATAAAAATAAAATTAAAGTTATTGTCAGGACCCACATTAAATTGCTACCTCCATCCTTCCACATTCCTTTACTTATGCTGTCCTACAGCCCCTGAAATGCTGGGTTATGCCCAGGATTCAGTCACTAACTTAAAAGGAAACTTATAAAATTATCTGGATAATCCAGAACCTTTGCTCAACTTCAAGGGCTTCCTTGTGCTTCCTATTTCTTTCACACTCCTTTCTGGGTATGAGTCAGAGGTAAGGCTTGTTCCTTACTCATTGTCTATCTAGCTGCAAATAAGAAATTCAGATTAATTTTCAAAAGTACAATTATATTGTGTTTTTCTTTATCCCTCTTTTCAAAGATTCCACAATGTCCATCCAGTGATAGAGCCCTATTTAGCTCAACCTCCAATGGTATACAACCATTGTCAGTTGTCTTGCCATGGCTTCACAATGCCAGTTTTGAGTTGCCTTAGTCCCAGTGTACCAAAATGTTTTCCCATATTTTGCCATATTTCCTGTCCCAGAATAACAATGGGTTTAGCTATTAATTTGTTCAAAAGATGTTTTCCCTCTATTGTTTTTCTAAAGTGCAATTGATCCATTCTGCAAAAAAAAAAAAAAAAATCTAGAGCTCAGTGGGTTTTTTTTGTTTTTTTATAAAAACTTTTTATTTGCAAAACTTATGTATGGGTAATTCTTCAACATTAACCCTTACCAAGCTTTCTGTTACAATTTCCCCCCCCTACTTCCCACCCCTCTCCTAGATGGCAAAATAGAGCTCAGTGTTAAAGAGCCTTAGATTTAAATGCAAAATTGCAATTGCCTAACATGTGACTATTCCAATAGGACTAACAAGGAGAAATAAGCAATACTACCAAATCTGAATCAAAGTTACAGAAGAAATTTGGTATTGATTTGAAGTGGAGGCCAATGTGTCAAAGACCCATTTCCAAATTAAAAACAACTCTTAGCAGTCCCAAAACCAAATTGAGATATTTGGGGAAAAAAAGGACCACACAATAGGAAAAAATTTAGCTCCACTTCTTACCCTTTGCAAAAATTCAGCAGGATCATATTTAGGTCCTAAGACAAAAATTTTTTGTCCTTTTCGAGCCACACCACTAAACACCCGAGCAAATGCAATGAAAGAATCTTTGTCTTCTGCTTCCTGCATCGCAGGTTTTAAGGTGATATGTTCAGCTGGACTGGTTAGCTGCTCATCATCTAATTAAAAGAAAAATAGGTATAAAATATTATTTTTATCATCAAGGAAAGGCAGGAAAAAAACAAAAGAAAACAGTAACTATACATTTTGATCAACCATCAGGGAAGAAATGTTTTATTGGTGAGACAATCAGGGTCAAGGGACTTGCCCAGGGTCACATAGCTAGTTAAGGACTCAGGTCCTCCTGCTTCCAGGGCAGGTGCTCTATCCACTGTACTAATCTAGCCACCCCCAAGGAAGAAATGTTAAGGGAAAAAAGGAGAAGAAAATTTTGGGGAAAAACAATGGAATGAAAAGGGCCTGAAAAGAATAAGAGAGGCAGAAGATGATCTAAATTTGAAGTCCCACATGATATCAGACAGAAACACATGCTTTTAAAATGATGTAAGACATCCCATCCTTGCTTGTGATGTGGGGTTAGTGTTGACAGCCTATCAGCAATGCCCCACAAGTTAAGAGCATGCATTGCACTTCTTAAACACCTACTGTGGTCATACATAAATGAAGAGAACCATGGTAGTTTATGGCAAGACTGATGAACTCAGGAATCCTGGCTCCAAAACTTAAATTAGTTGTATAACTTAAGTAAGTTACCTTCCCTTTCAAAGCTTCAGTTTTTTTTCATCTTTAAGATGAGGACAAAACTCACACGGGATTGTCAGTATCAGAGATAGTATATATAAAGACTTCTTTAAAATTGTGAAATACTATGTATTGCAATATTTTAAGGACCTGTCATATCACTGGTTAAGGATATTTCCTCCATATGGGTTTGCACGCCCTCTGTTCTTTCTGAATTGTTGTGGCTGAAAAAGTACATCAGGCTATCAGTCTTCTGATGATATATGTCTCTGAATTACGGGGAGTTGCTAGATGGCCTGCTAGAAATAGAAGTCCCTCACTAGAAAATTACTCAAAACTATTCTTACTGAATACAACATGCCAAATCTTGGGCCCTACTTGTATGACTTTCAGGAGCCCAGGGCCATCTCCATGACCAAGATGAAGCATCAGAATACATCTTTAGTAGAGGTTGGATGGAAGGGCTGCTTTATTTTCAAATAAGGCTTTTCAAATTATGAGAGAAAAACGGTTAACCCCACAAATCCTCTTAAATATAGAATAATATAACAACAACAATACTTTTTGTCTCTTCTTTCTTTGGACAGATTTCAGATGCATTTCCAACAAGGGTTGGTTGGAATGGCACTTGTCCCTGAGACGCAGCCAGCTTTTCTGCATGCCTTCGTCTCGCAAACTCTCGCCTTTGAGCAATTTCTTCTGGAGTCAGAGGCCTGCACAACATTACAAAATTGTTAACATTTGGAAACATTTGGATTTCTAATAAACTCAGTCAAAGAAATAACAATTGGTACTATAGCATGGCGAGGTAGGCTAAAACCTAGTTATTTTTCGTTAAAGTAACCTTATTTCCCTAATGGTATACCACCCCAGCAGAAGTTGAATATGTAGACTCATCAAATAATCTCAAATTCTTATAAAGCTTTTTTGTCTCTGTAAGTGTTTGGAATGTGATGTTGATTCCCAGACCCATCTGCTTCAGGATAGCATCTGCAATGGCATTCTCTCTAGCTCCTGATCCCACTTAAGGTTTAGATAAGGTATTAAGTAAGTTTCTTAGGGCCCAAGAAGAGTCTTCATGGAGGACTAAGAACTTTCTAGAGGGTTCAGGAATCTGTAGTAGCTATCAAAGAGGCACTGTGTGATTTGCTGGAAAAAAAAAAAAAAACAAAACCTTAGATTTGGAATAAGGTCTGGGTTAGAATCTTGATGGTTTTTGACAATAATCATTTGTATGACTTTGCATACATCACCATTACCTATAAAATAGGGATAATAATAACATTTATATAATCTTACTTGCCTCCCATGTGATTGTAAAGGAAAGCGCTTTATATAAACATTGAAGTGCTGGATAAATATAAGCTATTATTATCATCAGCAATCTATAGGGAAATAATTTTAGTATAAGTAACTTAGTTTTCATATCTCCCCATTCACTTAAA
Source organism: Myrmecobius fasciatus (assembly GCA_023553655.1). Lineage (NCBI taxonomy): Eukaryota > Metazoa > Chordata > Mammalia > Dasyuromorphia > Myrmecobiidae > Myrmecobius > Myrmecobius fasciatus. The sequence continues at coordinate 12,947 of JAJPUD010029485.1, forward strand.
AAATTAAGAAAAAAAAAGAAAAGCTATCATGGTTAGCTGCATCACATGAGAATAAGGAGAGGTCAAGTCAAGATTAGGGGTTATAGAACTCAAAGGGCAAACTAAAATTATCATCATAAACTAAATTCAATTAAAAGATATTTCTTGAGTTCCTAAAATATACAAGTCACTGTGCTAGATCCAAAATGAAATAAAAGGAAAAATAAAATATGACACCTTGCAAAGCTTAAAATTTATAAAACAAGATCTGACAAGTACACAAATAACTATAATACAAAAAGGAATGTGAGAGTATGGCAAGGAAAGTTTGAAGGAATTTTATTCCCTATCTTGAAAAAACCTTACTTTATCCTTCCCTGTTAATATTTATCCTTTATCTCTTCTGCCTTTTGTAGCTGAGCTACTCAAAAAGCGAGTCCACAAGAGGTGCCTCCACTTTTTTTTTTCCTCTTACTCTCTTCTTAACAAAATTTGTCTTCCCAATCTTATTGTTACACAGAAACTGCTTTTTCCAAAATTATTCATGATTTTTGCATTGCCAAAGCCAATGGATTTTCTCAATCTTATTCTCCTTGACTTCTCTGGAGCCTTTGACACTGTGGATTATTTTTATTTCCTAGAAACTCTCTTCTCTCTAAATTTTCAGGACACCCCTCTCCTGGCTTTCCTCCCATCTATCTGACCACTCCTTCTATGCCTTCTTTGCTTCATCATCCTCCATATCACACTCTCTAACCACAGTTGTCCCTCTAGATCTCTTCTCCCATTAGACAATTTCACTTGGTGAACTTATCAGTTCCAAGAGTTTTAACTGACATCTCTCTACTGCTGATTTTCAAATCTATCCTGCCCCAAAGCTCTCTGCTGACTTCCAATCTTGCCTTTCCAAAAGCCTTTCAGGCATTTTGACTAATTTTA